>PVKM010021356.1:0-22643 GCA_004027735.1 Carollia perspicillata
CAGGGTGGAGGGGAATGAAGGGGGAAATGGAACAACTGTAATGGCAAAATCAATAAAATATATTAAAAAAATTGAGCATGGCTGTTCCAACAAAACTTACTTTATAGACATGGAAATATCATAACATTATGTTTAATATTTACATTAAAATCATATAAACCATTCTTAGCTTACGGGCCATACAAAAACAGGTGGAAGGCCAGATTTATTCTATGGGCTGTAGTTTGCTGACCCATTTTAGAAACCTAAGAGTGGAACAGTTAGAGATTAGGAAATTCTTTAAATAATCTGGGGTGAGTTGATGAGAATGAGAGGGCTGTGGGTATAAAGGTTCAACATCCTGGAAGAAGAACTGATAACATTCCCCCCCCCTTTTTTTTTGTTAAAGATCCGTCGCCTATTGCACACTCCTAACTGGGGATCTGACCTGCAACCCAGGCGTGTGCCTCAACTGGGAATTGAACATGCAACCTTTCAGTTCCCAAGCAGGCACTCAATCCACGGAGCCACACCAGCCAGGGCTGATGATATTTCTTTACTTAATAAATATGGGGGATATTGGTTGAAGACAACTTCAAGATTATAAGCCTGAAGGTTAAAAGATGGTACCACTGACATGGTACAAATAAGGAAGTTGAGCGGAGGCACTAGCATGTTAGAAACGTGTATTTATTTAACCTGTTATATTTCAACTGATGGCAATATCTTTAAATAAAATGTGCTGAAAACAACTAAGATTGAGAAACAAGAACCAAGAGGAAAGTCAGAGCTGGAATGCAGATTTGAAATCTTTAGCAGAAGGATCGTAGTTGAAACTGAGTGATTGAGTTCACCTGATTGAGTTCACCGAGGGGTAAATATAAAGTGTGAAATGCAAAGAAAAAGGGCAGCACTTCAAGCCAATCCATGAAAGAGGCTTTATTAAAAAAGAATGGTCAGTGAGGTGGGAGAAAAACAGTGTTATAAAAGCCAAAGGAGACAGAACGCCAAGAAAGTGGACCTAATCAATGGTGACAGTTGCAGCAGAATCGTTAAAAAAGACAAAAAAAAAAATTTGTGATGGTCAGAGAGAGTGTTTTTTGTTTTTGGTAGTAGAAGCAATATTATGTAGTAGATGAAAGAGGAATTGACGGAAAGAAAATGGAAGGAAGACATGAAGTCAAGTCTTCTCTAGTTCGGTTATGAAAGGAAGAAAGGAAATAGGAGAGTAGAGACTCCAGAGCTTTAGTATATTTAAATGCAGAAAGAAAAAGTCCAGTGAAAAGTCAAGAATAAAGATATTAGAAAAAAACGCCCTGGCTGGTGTAGCTCAGTGGATTGAGCACTGGCCTGCAAACCAAAGGGGTACTAGGGGTCCTAGTCAGGGCACATGCCTGGATTGTGGGCCAGGTCTCCAGTTAGGGGCATGCGAGAAGCAACCACGCATTGATGTTTCTCTCCCTCTCTTTCTCTCCCCTTCCCCTCTGCCTAAAAATAAAATAAAATCTTTTAAAAAAGATACTAGAAAAGGCTATAAATTTTCTCCTAGCAAGGATCCTCCCAATATGAGAGGAAGGAAGGTGAGCTCTTCCCTGAGACTGCAGAGAAGAAAAACATAAACACAGGGACAAGGATTCGTTGAGGTGGAGAAAGAAAGACAAAATTGTATACTGTAGAGACATTCTTTTTACTTTGGAGACAGACTTTCTGCAGTACGAATAATTCAAATCAGTAACAGAACTTTATTATAAGCACTGCTGCATTATCTGTTGTTACAACCTGTTGAGTTCTTTTATAACACTTCAGACCTAACATAATTATTCTTGTTTTTTTCCATCACTAGTTTAAGGTTCTCAGGTCTTAACCCTGCTACATTATTAACATGCCTAAACTTGATTTTGCTACCTTACTTCTCAAAATGTATAACTTTAATTTAATAACCTATGAAGCAATGGGTGGAATGTGTTGGCAAAGGTATGGTTAACTGTAGTAAATTAACCGGGGAGTATCAACACATTATTATTAAACATGGATACTGTCAACTTTTGCAATTTCAGATTGTTAATCTATTTTAAAACTGAACTCATATTTTTTTGTTCAAGAAAGAAAAAATAGAAATAAACTAAGATTGACCACCATATAATAATATACATGCCTTTTGCAAAATGCTATCAACTTTTAAAATTCAGTGTTCAGAAAAAGATCTTCGGTCTTATAATGAGTTGCCAACACAAAATGACAGCATCTGTCAAACTTAAGTTTGAATGAAATATGTGTTTGGGGTTTGTTTCAGCATTGGTCTAATTTTAATACATGTGAAAGGAGCCTAGAAAATGCACTTTTTCATAACTTTGATATTTTCCCCAAATATTTGGATTAAAAAAAGAAAACTCATCTTCCTCAGACAGACAGTTAGTTCAGCGTGAGACAGTTCATAATCTTAATTATCCCTTTTCTCCCAAGTCACATGTATTTTTGTTAGAACTAAATATATCATACTGTAGCAGCTCAATTGTTTGCTTTCTACCAATTCTGAGTTTGAATTTTCTGCAAGACTGAGTTCACCTCCAAACTATGAAAAATAAAAAGTTTTTTCACTAATAGATGTGTATGATATGGTATCACTCAGATGATACACGTTTTTATAATGGACCCTTGACTCATTCAGGGTCATGCTAGCAATGGACTTCCTGAGATGTAATTACTGAAAGCATAACAATTCATGCCATAATTTTCATTTTAAGAAATAAAAAATGAAAACGGCCACTTAAAGTTCCTGCTGTGCTGGTCAGCTCCAATCCTCCACTTGAAGGTGCAAAATGGCTCGCTTGTTAAAAAGTCCTCTGAAAATCTATTTCTATCAGAAATGAGCTCTATCACATGAGTAGATAAGCATATATCATAAAGTACTAATGTCCTGCAAAGAAAATCTAGGATCTCATTTTAAGAGGTAAAAAAGACAGACAGAGCCCTGGCCGGGTAGTTCCACTGGTTGGAGCATCATATGTTAAGGATGCAAGTTAAATCCTGTCAGGGCACATATAAGAATTAACCAATAAATGCATGAATAGGTGGAGCAACAAATGGATGTTTCTTCTCTTTCCCTTCCTCTAAAATCAATTGAGAGAGGGAAAGAGATACAGACCCACACGGCAGAATGAAAAGAATCTCACCTAGCCCTTGCTGGTGTGGCTCAGTTGGTTGCAGCACACTCACACACACCGTTGGGAGTTGATTCCCGGTCAGAGGTACATGCCTTGGGTCCCCAGTAACCAGTCCATGTTTCTCTCTCTAAAATCAATAAACATACTGAAAAAAGGATTCCACCTAATCCAAAAAATTCCAAGTCTAATTGTAGGGTGGTAGAGTTTTTAACTCTGTGTAGCACCACCTTTATTTACATTTGCTAAAATGCAATTTGGTAAAATTAAATTTTCCGGTTTAAGCATTTCATATAAATATGTCTGATGTTAAGGTATTCTTCCTGCATTTCTGGAGAAACTGAAAAATGAAAAACTAAAGCTATATCAAGTGCCCAGAAAGTCCTTAGTAGATGTTAGTTGATTAAATATTAGTCAAACATGACAAGGTGGCCACCAGGAACAGAACCATTTCCTAAGATACAGTGTGATTCAGCTACAGGCAGGGCGACCCAGCGACGCGTGGGGAAGAGAGCTAGCTCAGCACTGCCTCGGAAGCCATAGGGAACAGGGCGACCCACCCCTGAACCCAATCGCAGAGCCTGTCCTGGGAGTCCTGGGAAAGGCACGATTCTAGAGGGTTTGGTAGGCAGCAGTGACCCGAGGCGAATTCCAGCACCTAGCTGGGACACCGTGAGTAGACTACGCGGCCTTGAAAGCTCTGCAGACTTGAGCTGAGGGCGGCGGCAGAGCTCCCGCTGCCGCCCGGGTATGGCAGCCCTACGGCGTTCCACCACGTGTGCCCGGAACCACTGCGCCAGCTGAGTCAGCGTTGCCAAATTCCGCGCGCCAAAGGCAGAGGGAGATCGCAGCGCCCGCCCGTGTACCGCACTAGGGCGCGCACGCCGGGAGGCACCGCCCCACTGGTCCTGTCTCCCTGTGATTGGCGGTTGCACTACGGGGGCGAGGGGGCAGCCCAGTCAGGGACGTCACTGGCTCCAATCTACAGTCACTCAACGAGCAGGGAAGGGAGGGGCCTCCTAAGGGAGGGACACAACCGCAGGCTTTTTCAAGGCCTGTCAGGCGCCATCTTTAGCTTGTTTTTCCCCCTTCGTTTTTGTTTCTCTGCTTCTTACAAAGCCTCGTGTACAAGATTATAAATGCAGTGGCCACAAATTGGGTTCTTTGTTCTTGTTTTGTTTTCACAAATCAGTTTCACACCTTTGTTTGTGGAAGGCCTTTCGTTCCTGCCGGCCTTCGTTACAAATTTTCAGGTATCACTAGCACAGTGGCAGTTCCCCTTAGTTCAATGTTTTCATCTCTAGGGGCCTCGCGGATTCCCACGTAAAATCAGCTAAGTTTTGCTTTGCTTTGCTTTGGTAGGATGGCCACACCAAGATATATTCGTGAGAGGAATTCTCTTTTTTATAAAGAAAGAAATTCAAAGCAAGAACATTAGATGTGACCCTACAATCCTAGTAAAAAAGTCAAATAGCCTAGGAAGTCCGGAGCTTGGGCTGTGTTGCATTCTAGGAATAGCTCTCCCTTTTCTGGGAAGCTAAAAAGTGAGGCAAAAAGTGTATGTGATGACATGCAGTTCTGCGGAAAAGAATTAGAAGGTAATAAAACTCCATTATAAATTTCCAGCACTGCCACCACCACAAAAGTCACTAAAATCTGACTAGATTTCAAAGTTATGCTGGTCTAAACCTGTAGAATGATCCACATTTGAGACTGTTTATTAAGCACTGATCTGACTTACATTGTTAGGGAATAAAAATACATTCAGTCCAGGTAAGAAACGCAGAGTGCTCACACAGGGCCACTTTCATTGTAATGGATTTCAAGGTCTATAAAATAATTTCATAGCTGTAGTTGTTTAGGTGTCTCAAATATTGCTTGAAACTAGGACACTAGGTGAAGAATAGAAATGTATTATCATCATACACATTGTGGTAATGAAATCTGAACTCCACAGTAGATCCTTTTTTATCTCCTGATTGCTACTACACTTGCAACATTCCGGTTTCTCCCTCATCACCCCATATACTTCAATGTTTTCACTCCAATCTGCGAACAGAGTTAAATATAGATATTTTATGTATGACTCCTAATAAAAGACAGTGGTTCTGTAACAAAATGAAGTGAGAATATGGCTCATGTAACTGGAGATTCTGCTCTAAGCTCTTCCTCTAATTTATGTACTTTGTGGCTTAGACACAAGCAGTGTTCTAATTCCAAAAATGCAACATGATAAAAAAGCATTTCTCATCCCTCCTATTATTTATTTCCCTTTGCCTCCTCTGACCCCTCCCCCTCACAACAGACCACCATGAACAGTTTTCGAGAATTGGCTTTCACTGGATTATTTCCCTGATACTTTGCCAGCTGCAGAACTTTTCAAACAAATCCCAACCTATAAACGACAATTTTGTCAAAAAGCCAAGAGAGAACTTCCCTTTTTGAACACACCAATCAAACCACACATAGAGGCTAAAATATACACAGCTGTACATTTAAGAACAGGAGACAATAATAAGCAAACCACTTCGTTGAAACAGCCACTAAAAAAGGCTTTGAACCACACATTCAATAAATTGCCTACTCTCATTTGCCTCATGAACTGTATACTCCCTGGCAATTATTTAATTATTTACCCATCTGATCCTAATAGTAAATGCACACAGAATGAAAGTCCCTGAGTATGCTAAGTGTAGGAATTCTAAATTCGAATTTGCACACAACCCTGTTTTGATCACACACTTGGGAACATCAACAGAAAAGAAAATTCACACCCTAGGGGTTACTTTGCACACCTAAAACCAAAGGCAATCACTTTTGAAAACAAAATCTAATATGGCACGTATACACATACTGTACATATACACAAAGCACAAAACCCCAAGACACACGTTTACGATATTATTTGCTTCATGAAACACACACACACACACATACTCATGAAAATCGTGTAAGACACACTGTAAAAAGGGCTTTGACCCACTCCCCAGGGAAATGAGTGTCACAATTATAACAGCCAAACATTTGTAACCTATTGGCCTTGGACAATTGCCACATTAAAGCCACTTGGTTTTGGTTCTGCGTGAGTGTGTAAAACGCACGCGAACAGCTTTGTGAAGGAGTCTTAAATCTCCGCTTTCTTCGACGATGCCGGAGGCAAAATTTACATTATCCCTTCAGCCCGCTTAAAAAACGAAATCTATACTTCCCAAGCGGCTAATTTTTTTTAAATCCCTCGGCCATAAAAATTTACCAGTTCTTAAAATGTGATAGCAAAAAGAAAAAAATCCCTATAAATTCGGCTGGAAACAGTTGTATACGAACATCCTGCTTCTCAACTTCTTGGTATATTTAAAACCTTGACCAGAAAAAAGAAAGAGTAAGAGAGACAGGAAAAGAAATGGGGGAAAGCACAAATTCCCCTTAGCAAGTTTCCTCACCCCAACACTGCCACAGATGTCTATTTTTAAAAATTTTGAACACACACACAAGATTAAAGAGGGAAAAAAAATGGAAAAAGGATACCCGAAGGTCGTATGGCTCTTTGTATTCGTGTGTGTGCAAAAAGGAGGACGCGCAGAGCCGGAGCCGGCAAGCCCCGCCCCCCCGGACGCCCGCCCGGATTGGCCACTGGCGGCGGCGGGGCGCCCCGCCCTTGAGCACACGCGAGGCGCGGGAGGCGCTGGCCTTTTGGGGCCCTCCAAGGGCCGCCCGACCCCCGACCCCAACGCTCTTCTGCCGGGATCCTGGTGGTCCAGCTCTCACGTATCCACTTCTCCACCTCTCTCACCTTTCTTGCATTTTTCTCACCCTCCTCTCACCCTTACTCATAATTTTTCCTCAGTGCAAAGAGGTCCTCGTACCACTATAAATAATCCAGTTAGCAGGTTACTTCTGAAAATTCGCTAAACTTAGTTAACTAGTCAGCAACGCTCTAGACTGGGGTTAAGCCACAAGGACTTGGTCTGTGGAGCCAAGCTCATGATTTCCAGGTGGAATGTTTCTGGGTCATGTCTGTTGCTTAACACGCCCATCTTTAAATAAATATTCATACAAGTATATGACGTCCTTCAGGTGAAAGTAGTTTTACAGTTTTCGTGGAGTTTTTGCTCCTCCGGAGTCCTCAGCTTTTCTCTGTTCGACTAAGACTACATTCTCAAGAACCTAAAATGACTTCTCTTAACGTCCTCATAAAGACTTGGTTGCTTATACCTGGATTTTTTATTTTTAAAACTTTAATTTCATTGTTTTTCTTTCTTTTTTATTGTTTATGCTATTACAGTTTCCCCTACTTTCCCCCACTTTTCCCACCTCTACTCAGCAACCCCCCTCCTCCTTCAGAACACATCACCACCATCATCCCTGTCCAATATAGGTTCTTTGGCGAATCCCTTCACCTTCTCTCTTCCAGTCTCCCCCTCCCCCGTTACCCTTGATAGCTGTCAATCTTCCATGTATCTATGCCTGTTTCTATTTTGTTCATTAGTTTATTTTGTTCATTGGATTCCACATATAGGTGAGATCCTATGGCACTTGTCTTGCACTGACTGGCTTATTTCACTTAGCATAATGCTCTCCAGGTCCATCCATGCTGTCACAAAGGTAAGAGTTCCTTCTTTTTTACTGCTGGGTAGTATTCCATTGTGTAAATGTACCACAGCTTTTTATCCACTCTCATATTGATGGGCACTTGGTCTGTTTCCAGATCTTTCCTATTGTAAATAGTACTGCTGTGAACATAGGGGTATGTATATTCTTTTGAATTGGTGTTTTGGGATTCTAAGGATATATTCCCAGAAGTGGGAATTACTTGGATTTTAAGTCCCATATAATCTGGTCTCATTCCTGTTTAGTCTTAGTTCCCATTGCCCTCACCTTTTCATCCTTTATTATTCCTTTATTCAAGTGCTCTCCTCTTCTCTGACTAGTCAATTTTGATCCATTCAGTTATTTCTGTCAACACGGACCACTTCCTTTGGTTCTATTAGTATGAACTTCATGCTTACTCAGGGTAGCAGCACCTAACTCTACCTTCATTATTTCACATATTCTAGTAATTTCATCTAGTAAGCTGTTTGAGATCAGAGATAAGATCTTAAACTTCTTTTTCCATTCAGAATTTTTTTGTTTTGTTCTTAAAGATTTTATTTATTCATTTTCAGAGGAGGGGAGAGAAGGAGAAAGAGAACAGAGAAATATCAATGTTTCCTCTCTCACACCCCATACTGGGGACCTGGCCCGCAACCCAGGCACATGTCCCAACTGGGAATCGAACTGACCACCCTCTGGTTCACAGCCCACACTCAATCCACTGAACTACACCAGCCAGGGCAGAATCTTTTTTTTTTTTTTAGTATTACTGCACCAGTTGGCATAATTGTAGACATTTAGTAAATACTGAAACAAGTCACTGATAATTAAATGAGTTAATTTTTTCTCTAGCTAAGATACAAATTTGGAAATTCAAGTCCCATGTCAAGAATCTGCCTTCTATTCCTGGCTAGTAGTTTAATTGATTAAAGTGTCCTTCCGATACACCAACATTGTGGGTTCCATCTCTGATCAGGGCACATACAAGAATCAACTAATGGCCCTGGCTGGTGTAGCTTAGTGGATTGAGCGTGGGCTGCAAACCAAGGGGTTGCCAGTTTGATTCCCGGTCAGGGCACATGCCTGGGTTGTGGGCCAGGTCCCCAGTGGGGGCCATGTGAAACCACACATTGATGTTTCTCTCCCTCTCTTTCTCCTTCCCTTCCTTCTTTCTAAAAATAAATAAACAAAATCTTTTTAAAAAATGAAGTCATTTAAAAAAAGAATCAACTAATGAATGCATAAATAAGTGGAACAACAAATTGATGTTTCTCTCTCCCTCTCCTTCCCTCCATCTTCTTTCCCCTCTCTCAAATAAATGAATAAATTGCCTTCTGTAGTAACTAACAGTTGCCTTCTGTAGTAACTAAAGTTGATAACTTACTGCAGAGGGACTGTTGTAAACATTTTACATTTACTTATTTAATCTCTCCAGTAGTGGGTGGGCATGATTACCCTCATTTTATAGATAAGATTAAACCACAGAGAGGCATTATAATTTTGCTAAAATTATACAGCTAATAAGAAAGAGACCTGGGACTTGAACTCAGAAAAATCTAGCTCCGTAGCCTAAGTTCTTAACCACCATACTTCACTGCCTCAAGAGTACTGCTCTTAAAAATATTGTTACCTGATTTCATCCTTACAACACTCCGCAAGGTAGGTAGCCTGAACACTTCCAAAATATGGGTGTAAGGAAGCTACACACAAAGATGATTCTTCCAAATTAAAGGACAATACAGAGACATAACAAATTCAAAATATGATCCTTGATTGAATCTGGGTCACACAAAAAAACTATAATGGGCATTACCAGGATAATTGGGTAAAAATGAATGATACATGAAATTAGATAATCTCACTGTGTCAGTGTTAAACAAGCAGATTATTGACACCCCCATTTATAAAAGAGAATCAGAGAATAATTTACTACAAATTCTTATAGCTAGAACATCTAGCACGGTCTTTTGTGTGTGTGTGTGTAAAGTTTATTTATTTATTTTTAGAGTGGGGAAAGGAGAGAGAGAGAGAAGAAAGGGAGAGAAGTATCAACATGTGGTTGCCCTTCATGCACTCCCTGCCCCACCAAGGACCTGGTCCTTGACCCAGGCATGTGCCCCGACTGGGAACTGAACCAGCAACCCTTTGGTTCACAGGCCAGCGCTCAATCCACTGAACCACACCAGCTAGGGCTAGTATGGTTTTGATAGGATCTGGTTCTCAGCAGAAAGAAGCATTGCCTTTAGTGTTGTTTTCACCCTAAGAGCACCCTAGCTTATGCTGCAGGCAAATATAGCTTTCCCTGTTACATGAAAATGAGGTGGCAGTGTTTCCTTTCCTATATTTTCCATTAATTTTTAAAAATAATACAAGTCGGCCAGGAAATCACCAAGAAAACATTAGCTTTTGATAGGAGTATACTAGGACAACTCATATCCTCCAGTGTACAAGTGATTATTTTCATAAATGTTAGGATGAAGGATAAACAGAACTGTTAACAACAATTGCTATAATCAACATTTACTGAGGATTTACTTGATGCCAGGCACTATATTTAATCAATTCTATGCGACTAGTACTATTATACTGCCTCTTTTATTGATGAGAAAACTAGGATTCAGAGAGGGAAGGTGACTTACCTCAAGGTGATTGAATTAATGATACTGTGAAATCAGAACTTGAATCCAGGTCCACTGACTCCAGAAGCTGTGCTCTTGAGCATTCACTAGTCTGCGCCTACACTAAAATCCACTATATTTTGCTGTCTTATCCTCTTTTGTTCTCTTGTTCTGAGCCCATGTAAGTCAAGCTGTCTTTCCTCTGATGATCAATAGAGTGTTTATAACCCCCCTATGATATCTCTTGAGATATATTTTTGTTATTTTTTAAAAGATTTTATTTATTTATTTTTTAAAAGATTGTATTTATTTATTTTTAGAGAGGGGAAAGGGAGGGAGAAAGAGAGGAAGAGAAACATCAATGTGTGGTTGCCTCTCATGTGGCCCCCACTGGGGACCTGGGTCTCAACCCAGGCATGTGCCCTGACTGGGAATCAAACTTGTGATCCTTTTGTTCACAGCCTGTGCTCAATCCACTGAGCTACACTGGCCAGGGCTGAAGTTACAGAAAGATGAAAGATAATGCAAAGGAAAAAATAAGGAAGACAGCAGGCAGCCCAGAATAGTACTCAAGAACAGTAAAGAAAGCAGTTCATGCTGTAGCAGGAATGAGGGCAGATTAGATCTTAAAAGAAAAACGTTCTGAATTTGACTGATTATTACATGCAAAAAAATTATATAAACAGTTGGGAAGTTTTTCTTTAATGACCAGTAAAATGCAATTAATACAAAACAATTAAAATGCAATAAAATGAAAAAATTAAAGAGATGAGTACAAAAAAGGTGGAGGAGGACTATGGGTATTTGTTGTGCTATTTTTCAACTTTTCTGAAGTTTTGAAACATTTCAAAATTAAAATATAAATAACATATTTGCTTTATTTTTTATTGTTGTTCAGTTACAGTTGTCTGTATTTTCTCCCCAACATACTTGCTTTAGACATTTAGATTTGGCCCTTTTAAAAAATATTTATTTATTTATTTAGTTAGTTAGTTAGTTAGTTAGTTTTAGAGAGAGGGGAAAGGAGGGAGAAAGAGAGGGAGAGAAACATCAATGTGAGAGAGAAACATCGACGGGTTGCTTCTTGCACGTGCCCTCACTGGGGATGGAAGCTGCAAGCGAAGAGTGTGCCCTGACTGGGAATCAAACCCATAGCCTTTTGGTACACAGTGTGACACTCCAACTGACTAAGCCACATCAGCCAGGGTGGCATAACATTTTTAAAAATTCCTTAAAGCAAGTAATTTTTAATTTGTCCTAATTTTTTAAAATTTATCTCTTTCATAGTATGTTTAAGAACTACAAATACCATCTTGAAATTCAACAATAACATGGAGTCACAATGCTGAAAAAGGTAAGTAAGGATCACTGGTAAAAGGATATTATAGTGAAATCATTCATTCATTCATTTGTTCTTTAAAAATACATCTATTATATTATCTCTACTGAATAGCCTCCACCATGCTAGACATTGGGGAACAAAGTACAAACGTAGTAAGTGTTTAACTGAAAAGGAAGACAGGCACATCATTAAACAGCCAGAGACCCTACATAGATGCTCTTCCACATAGCACGCCTAAGGCCATTTAAATGAGATGTGGAGCACTGCTGACCTAGCCGGGACCACACTTGAACTCTGTTGACTCAAGGCTGACCCCCACCTTATGCACATTTTTCCTCTTTGGGAGGTACTTAGGGGTGTGGGACTATGCTTAATCTGTCGTTCTGGTTTAAAATGCTCTATTGCTTTCTTTTCTAAAGATTAAGCTGTGAGTGCAGCCTCAAGGCTCAAGGGATGCAGGGTGATTATGAACCCTCCCACAGAACCTTGGTGCTCAGTGGATTCCCACTAATCAGACAACACCATATGTCACCGCTTGAAATAAGCTGCCATGAAAAATGGCCTATGTATTACTCTGTGTGCATGGGGAAGCTCAGAATGTATGATGTCCAAGGATGGTGATGGTATTGAGGCTAGGCTAGGAGCGCTGTAGTAGTTGCAAAATATCCCCTTGACTTTGCCCGCTGTGGTCTACCTACATTCCTACCTGGACCTACTTGGACCATTCTTACTGAAAGCACCTGTTATTCCTGCCTTCCTGGGAGCTTGTGTCCCCTTCTCTTTATGTGAACAGCGTTGGCCCTGAGCATGTATAGAAAAAAGGGGATGTGTTAGGGACATGTGATCTGTGTGGCCAGGGGGTATGGAGTGAGGGGAGAGAGGATCTCTTCATGAACGTAAAAATAAAGCGTTAGAAGTTACTGGATCTGTGATCCTTACTTTCTCTGCTCTTCTGAGAGAGGTTTCTACTTATCTGTCTTTGGCATGGCTGGATTGAGGTTATTCTGAAAGAGCATGAATCTTTCCAACCTTGCACAAGCAGTGTAGACATGGATGGATTCTTGCAGAATCTAAGTGACTGTGACAGTACAGGGGAAACACACAGAGAGGCACGTGCTCATTATGTATGGCTGGAGAAATTATCTGTCTCCAGGGAGACATGTTTCATTGCGCATTAGCTTCCAGCCACTTCCTTCCTCCCTATTTCTCTGCCCACTCTATCACTGTCCTTCAGAGTCTCCTTTCTCACTCCCTGAACTCCCTTCACAGTCCACCTCTGCCCATCCATCTTCTCTGCCACGTCCGTGTCTCCCTCATCTCCCTCTTCACTTTACTCAATCTTACTCTTGCTGTGCGTAAGTTGCTTTTCTGTTTGCCTCTCATTTGTCTCTTATTCTCTCTGGCTCACTTTCTCACAGTCCATCTGTGTTTCCCTCTGTTAGTAGCAGATTTTTGGGTACCCAGAAGCTAATGATAACCTTTTTTGTTGTTGTTACATTGAAGTCCACAAGCGACACTTGGTTTATTGATTGATTGCTTTTTATTTAAATTCTATGGAGGAAAGAAAAGGGAGTTTTTTAAAGTGAGAGAACAGAGAGAAAACATGAACTCAAGCAAAGGGAGATTAGAAAGAAGTGGCAGCCCTGGTTGGTGTGGCTTAGTGGACTGAATGCCAGCCTGTGAACCAAAAGGTCGACGGTTCAATTCCCAGTCAGGGCACATGCCTGGGTTGCAGACCAGGTCCCCAGTTGTGGGTGTGCGAGAGGCAACCAATTGGCCTCTCTTGTATTGATTTTCTCTCCCGCTCTTTCTCTCTCCCTTCCCCTCAAATAAATACATAAAATCTTTAAAAACAAAAAATGAAGGGGCAGTCTGAGACGATGATGAGGGCAGGGAGTAGGGGAGGCATCAGAAAAGATTGAATCCATGTCTGACTTCCTATCAAATAAGCTAGGTCAGATATTCATGGTTGAAGATGGTTAAATATGGACAATAAAGGGTTAGTACCAAGTTGGGCTTGGCACAAAACTCAGAGGCAAAAGCTTCAGGGAGAAATAAGTTGAACAAACCCAAGGAGCTGACATGGGTAGAATTTCTTCTGCTTGACCCACTAATAGCTGCGAATGAGACATTTTAGAAATGGTTTTTATTGAAATGCTTCAGTGGGGCATAGCCCCTGGAAGCAAGGACTTGGCTCTGAGGCCAAGCCTGGGGAGAGCACTGCAGGAATGTGGACAGTCAGCTGATGTGGGTGGGAGCGGGGAACAGAGGCGGTGGCCTGGGTTAGGCAGGAGGTGGCAACAGCTGCTGATCAGGGCAGTTCTGACTGCTGTTTGCTCTCTCCTCTTGCTCACTATAATTAAAGCTTTTCCAATATGATTCTGGCTTCCTAAAGGGAAACCAGCATTTAAAAAAGAAACAAAAAAACAGCAGAGATGCTTGGTTGCAATATACATGTATTTTAAATCATAAATCACTTAATCATGTCTTGAGGTCACTGCTGCAGGTCAATTTCAAAATACCAAAACTTTGGGGCTCTTCTACCAGAACAAAAATAACACAAAATAAAAAACCTAACTGTACTCACCAAATGAGGTTTATGTAAATTCTCCATCAACCCAGTCATCCTCTTCACTTCTGAGACAAGGACGTGCTCCCCCAAGTTTTTCTCCACCTATTTTTCACCTTACTCCCTTCTCATCCCTTCTCTCTTGTAGCAGACCACATAGACTCCATGGACCAGAATAAATCCATCGTTTTATTTCCCCTTAAAGGATATGTCCTTCCACTCCCCAGATAGCTTTGACAGTTTTCTAATTTTGCTAGCTGAGGAGGGTATCCAGACTCTGATCTTCTGGTTTTGCCTAAAGACCAAACGGTTACCTTCAGTAACTATTCCACTTCAGTCCCTGATTTGCTTTCACTGTGCCCTTTCTCCCCCATCCCCCTGTGCTCACCTACCTTTTCACGCTCCCTCATGAACATTCTATTCACCTGCAGTGAGATGCTGCTCCCCACAGCCCTTCCTCCCTTGCCTGGTGTGGAGATGCTATATGGCACATTTGCCTTCAACCCCACAGCATTCCCTGCTAGCAAGAGAAAGTATAGGGCCTCAAGGAGTGTTTGCTCCTTATTTTAATCACATTAGTCCCATCATCTACCCTGAGGAGTTAGATTTTGGTATTACTGTGCTATCTGTGGAAGGAGGAGAAATTGTCAGACATCACTTAGAGAGCCCTGTCCCTTGGATGCCTGGGAGCAGCTGAGAGAAATTAATCTTCCAGCTATTTAAGGCAATTTCTTTTCCATCATCCTTTGTCAAGAGGACTGCACTGGGAAATTGAATCTGATGGGAGTCCCTGAACTGGTACACTCCACTCAACAGCATCTCTCCAACCCTATGCGGCATCTATCATCCCACACAAGCAGAGACATACAACATCACTACAAAGCCACTACCCACCAGTCCCCAGCAGCAAGAAACCACACAGCACACAGTGGATAACACTGGGCCTCAAGTCCTGCAGTTTCCCTCTACCTCTGCTCTGATTTCTTTCCAAAAAACCTACCACAAACTGATCTCCAAACTGATCTCATCTAGTAAGTGAGTCTTGCTTTTATCCAAAACCCAGGAGAGGACAGAAACAGAGATATGCCAGAATAGAACATGGAATTGTTGGTTATGTATTTTCTTCCTTTTTTTAAGTGATTTTATTTATTTGTTTTTAGAGAGAGGAGAAAGGGGGAGAGAAACATCAATGTGTTGTTGCCTCTCGTGCATCCCCAACTGGGGGCCTGGCCCACACACACTCAAGTCATGTGCCCCAACTGGGAACTGAACCGGATACCTTTTGGTTTGCAGGCTGGTACTCAGTCCATTGAGCCACACCAGCCAGGGTGCATTTCTTGCTTGAACATAAGAACTCAGCTAGTGCAGGATAATTTATATTAAACAGTCAAAACACTGCCAAAGCCAGGTGTGAGACAGAAACAGGGCAAGGGCATAATGCTTTAAGACCATCTCTGTTCTCCAGACTTTCTGTTCAAGAGCCTGGGCAGTCTCATGTTCTCCGGGGTCAAGTAAAAGAATTCCAACATTCAGCCCCAGCTGGTGTGGCTCAATGGATTGAGCACCAGCCTGTGAATGGAAAGGCTGCCAGTTTGATTCCTGGTCAGGGCACATGCCTGGGTTGCAGGCCAGGCCCACAGTAAGGGGCGTGTGAGAGGCAAACAATCGATGTATCTCTCAACACATCAATGTTCTCTCCTTCCCTTCTCCTCTCTCTGAAAATAAACAAAATCTTAGAAAAAAAATGAAAAGAATTCCAATCTTCAACTTTCTTTCCACCCTCAAGGTTATTTCCCAGGGCAGTTATTTTCAAATTGTGTTCCTTGGGGCAGAGGGGAGTTTTGTGGGAAGTGGCTCCAGGGAGAGGGACGCTCAGTGGTTAAGGCTCTGGATCCCTCAACTCTATTTAAACCTGACTTGATTTCTCTTCAGAGTTTATTTTTAAAGAAGGGTTCTAATTTTTAAAAAGATCTGCAAACCTGCCCTGGCCAAGTAGCTCAGGTGGTTACTGATTTGATCCCCAGTTGGGGCATATACAGGATGTAATGAATTGATGTTACCCTCTCTTTCTCTCTCTCCCTTCCTCTCTAAAATCAATATACATATCCTCAGGTGAGGCTTTTAAAAAAATCTGTAAAGCAGTGTCCTAGGTGAGAGGATGGTGACTGTACCTCAGCCTCTCACACAACTCACCACTGGCCAATGGCTCTTCCCTGCTCTGTAGGTCCAGGGACAAGCCAACAGCTCCCTGACTCCAGGGGCTCCCGAGGCACTTTTCGGCAACATGAATCTCCTTAGGCACAAGAGTCATTTGTTTTCCAAACTCCCTACTCCAATCTCACTAATTCCCAATTTCCCAGCATTTGACAAATGCAATTAACAAGCCTCGATCAGCTCCTGGCGGACAACCCTCATCAATCAATAAGGTGACTACACAGGCTGAGGGGGAAGGGAAGCTGTAAGAAGGGAAGGTATCCACAGCGCATGGAGGAGTATTTACCCCTCTATTTGTACGAGTGAGCCCTCCCAAGCCCTCAGCCTCAAAACATGACACTGGGTTGTCACCCTTACCACCACTTTCTTAACTAAATGCAAAGCAGTATTGTTCATGCCTTCCTCTCTCATCAACTTCCACCTTCCCTGTGTCTATGCCGTCTGCTGCCACCATAGCTTGGGAACCCCCCTCAGTGCCGGGTGTGATGAATCAGCCATCTCTCTGCTCAACACACATGCATGCTGGAGGGCTACTAAGCTTGTGGTCGGTACAGCTTTGACACTCACCTTTTTGCCCTCTCTTTTCACAGGGTCCAAGCCTTTTGTTTCCAATTGGTTTAAGATTCAAGGTTTACCTTCTTCACCTTTCTGCTCTGCATGTAGCATCAGTCTACCCTCCCCCATCACAGGGTAAGAGCTTTTCCCCCTGCAGCTCTGCCTGGTCCAGCCCTATGCATCTTTCTGCCTCATCAACTTTTCATCTCTTTGCAGACGGAATCGGGAAGTCTCTCCCTCCTCCTTGCCTCTCCTTCTCCTTTGTTATTAGTTTCATAAGTGGGGACATTAATGTATTCACTAGATGATGTCTTCACATCACTGTTTGCTGTAATTACAGTCACTTCCCTCCCACTGTCCTAGCTTATTTGACTGTAAAGTGCTTGGAGGAGGGACAGTGTGGACAAAAGACACAACACAGGCTAAGGTTGAGTAGTGTAATGTTAACATCCAAGAAAGTAAAACAAATCATCACCTCTGCAGCAGCTCATTAACAACTGGTAACACATAGAGGTCAATGCACCACAGCTTAAAAAAAAAAAATCAATATAAGGGGACCCTTCCACTATAGAATGTGGAGCTGTATCCATGTAACTAGCAAGTCACCCCAAGAAACGCCTCCTTCAGGGGGTAGATTCACTGTACTTGTCATGTAGATCAGCTACATTATCACTGGAGACTCGGATCCAACCATCCTCACGGACATGGTAGAGGTTGACCGCACCTCCTGAGTAGGCATCTCTATAGGTAGCTTGGTAGATGGCTCGACGGGCCAGATCATAGGCCTCTTCCACCTCTAGGTCATCATAGTAACCCCGATCCATGACCCCATATGCATACACAGAGCCAGAACCTACAGAGAAGGCAGCCCCCGAGATTCGGTTTCCTTCACTGTCCACGTAGTAGAGGCCTGAAAAGAGAGATGAGGTTAGCAGGAAAATAAGTGACCACTCCTTCTGACATCTAATTCATCCCAAGACACAGAACTCTTTCCCTCTTTTTTGAAAAAAATTTTTGTTTATTGACTTTAGGCGGGGGGAGAAAGACAGAGAGAGAGAGAGAAAAACAGAAGAAGAAACATCAATTTCTTGTTCCACTTAGTTGTGCATTCATTGGTATGTGCCTTGACCAGAGACTGAACCTGCAACCTTGGCACATTGGGACAATGCTCTAACCAACTAAGCTACATGGCCAGGGCTCTATCACTCTTGAAACCTGGGAGAGACAAATAAAAATACAAGAGAAAAGCACTATTATAAAGTTACTTAAAAACATAAAAGCCAAAGAAACCATAATAAGATATCACCTCACACCTGTCAGAATGGCTATCATTAATAAATCAACAAACCACCAGTGCTGGCAAGGATGCAGAGAAAGGGGAACCCTAGTGCACTGTTGCTGGGAATGCAGAGTGTACAGCCACTGTGGAAAACAGTATGGAATTGCCTCAAAAAATTAAATGGAACTGCATTTTGACCCAATAATTCCACTGCTGGGATATACCCTAAGAATTCCAAGACACCAATTCAAAAGAATCTGTGCACCCCAATGTTCATTGCAGCATTATTTACAATAACCAATTGTTGTTGGAAACAGCCTAAGTGCCCATCAGTGGATGAGTGGATTAAAAAACTGGTACATTTACATGATGGAATATTACAAAGCAGAAAGAAAGAACTCCCTACCCTTTGTGACAGCATGGATGGAACTGGAGAGCATTATGCTAAGTGAAATAAGCCAGTTGGTGAAAGACAAGTAACATACATAAGATCTTACTTATAAGAGGAATTTAATGAACAAAATAAGCTAACAACCAAAACAGAACGAGAGACATAGAAACAGGGAACAGACCGACATCTGCCAGAAGAAAGGGGGGAGGGGGAATGGTGGAAAGAGGGGGAAGGGAGCAGTCAAAGAACATGTACGATTACCCGTGGACATGGACAATGGTCTGGTGGGGATGGACTGAGGGAGTGGGGGGAGGGCTGGATGGAGGATGGCAAGGGGGAAAAACTGGGACAGCTATAGTTGAATAAACAAATATTACAAAATAAAAAGCCAAAGGAATCAAATAAATACTAAGACTCCAGGGTTCTACAACATCCCATCCCATCTCACCTCACATTGTAGTAACGGCCTTATCTGTCTTCTCTGTATAATCAAAAAGCAAGTATAATTCAAATGACTTAGCTTTCAAGCACAGAACATCTGTGGGAGATAATATTTAAAACAATCCTAGCCCTCAAAGTTTAGACTATCTGGGGCACAAGACACACATCATGCACTAAATAAAGCCTAGGGTTCCAAATCGTATTGTAAAAGATCTGCACAGTCCAATGTGGTAGCCACATGTGACTGCTGAGCATTTGAAGTGAAGCTAGAACCACGTGATGAAATGATATTTTGGATCTATTGGGTTAAATAAAATATACTAATAAAATTTCTGTTTATTTTTATTTTTAAAATGTGGCTACCATCAAGTTTGAAACTACATGTATGGCTCACATTTCCTTTCTGTTGGACAGCACTGGTATAGACCAGGTATATGGACCTGTTCTTTCACAACTTTCAAAGAGAAAAGTGTCTCAATTCCAAAGGAACAAACTAAGCTCCTCTCCCACATCCACTTTTTAATCTCATTCATCCTCTATTGAGTAGTGAACCGATATTCTCCGAAGTGAGTGAAAAAGTGGTGGGTATCCCACAGTTATTTTGCAGAGAAAAACTTGGCATTTAATAAGCAGACAAATGAATGAAACAAAAACTGGAATAATTATTTTTAAGCATAAAGGGGTACAATTACACAAAAAATGACTACCTGTATTCCAACTTGACTAAAGTTGGTGCTAACATCAGATACAAGGTTGAACTTCCTGACAAAGTTTTCATACACTGGAAAGGAAACTAGCCTAAGGAATTTCTTTTTGGAGATGACAGAATAAGACCTAGGGTGAGTATATCAAGCAAAGAAAGATTAGCATCAAGGCTCCTTCTCGGTCAAAGACTCCTAAAGGGAAAAAAGGAGAGAAATGACTAACTCTTGAGTTGCTACTTCCTATGTATTAGTTTCCAGGTCCAATACAGGAGACACTAGCCACATGTGGCTACTGAGCATTTGAAATGGGACTAATGCCACAGGTGGAAATGCTATTTTAGGTATTTTGTATTAAATGAATTGTTAAAATTTCACCCTTTTCTTTTTATTCTTTTAAAAAAGATTTTATTTATTCTTAGAAGGGAAGGAGAAAGAGAGGGAGAGAAACATCGATGTGAAAAACATCCAATAGTTGCCTCTCACAGGCACCCCAACTGGGGACCAGCCTACAACATAGGCATGTGCCCTGACTGGGAATTGAACCGGCGACCCTTTGGTTTACAAGGGATGCCCAACCCACTGAGCCACATCAGTCAAGGTTCTTTTTACTTTTTAAAAAATCCATCAGACCCCAGAGCAAGGGATATAAAGGAAAGAATTAACAAATGGGATCTCATTAAAATAAAAAGCTTCTGCACAGCTAAAGAAAACAGCATTAAAATAAAAAGAGAACCAACTATATGGGAAAACATATTTGCCAATGATACCTCAGACAAGGGTTCAATCTCCAAAATATACAAAGAACTTACACGACTCCACTCCAAGAAGCTAACCAACCCAATTAAAAAATGGGCAAAGGACTTGGACAGGCATTTCTCCAAGGAGGACATACAGAGGATTCAGAGACACATGAAAAGATGCTCAATATCTCTAGCCATCAAAGAAATGCAAATTAAAACCACAATGAGATACCACTTTATACCGGTAAGAATGGCCATCATAAACAAAGCAATGAACAACAAGTGTTGGAGAGGTTGTGGAGAAAAAGGGACCCTAGTTCACTGCTGGTGGGATTGCAGACTGGTACAACCACTATGGAAAACAGTATGGAATTTTCTAAGAAAACTAAAAATGGAACTGCCTTTTGACCCAGCAATTCCACTGCTAGGATTATATCCCAAGAACTCTGAAACACCATTCCAAAAGAACCTATGCACCCCAATGTTCATAGTAGCACAATTTACAATAGCCAAGTGTTGGATGCAACCTAGATGCCCATCAGTAAATGAATGGATCAAAAAACTATGGTACATATACACAATGGAATTCTATGCGGCAGAAAGAAGGAGCTCCTACCCTATGCAACAGCATGGATGGAACTGGAAAGCATTATGCTAAGTGAAATAAGCCAGGCGGTAAAGGACAAATACCATATGATCTCACCTTTAACAGGAACCTAAGCAACAAAACAAATAAGCAAGCAAAATTTAACCAAAGACATTGAAATAGAAAACAGGATGACAGTAACCAGAGGGGAGAGGGGAGGGAATTTCAGGGGAAAAAGGGAGGGGATTATAGGAACAAGCATAAAGGACACATGGACAAAAAAAACTAAGGGGGGTGGAAATGGGAGGGAGGTGGGGAGCACTGGGGGGATGGACTGGGACAGGAATAAAAGACAGAAAAATGTATTTGAATAACAATTAAAATAAAAAATTTTAAAAATCCATCAGAAAATTTAAAATCACACGTGTGGCTCATATTATATTTCTCTTAGATGACACTGACTAGAGTTTTTCCGTCTATTATTATGCACTCAATTCTCGAATACACTTTTTGTAGGTCTTATTATTTTATGGGAGAGAGAATAGAAGCAAAAACATTATGTGCCAGAAACTACATGCTTTATGTGTGTTACATAATTTAACCAATGTAACAGAAGATGATACAGATACGGAGAAAAAAAGCAACCAGCCTAAGGTCCATGGGTAGTCAATGACACAGCTGGCCTAACTCCATGCCCTTTTCTACACTACAGTGCCTTCCTTTAACAAAGAACTGAGAAACTAATCAACAAATCCTCAGCACTGACCTAAAAAAGCCTTTTCTTTCTCACATCTGTTCACTCAACCCCTGCTCTCTGCAGTATCAGCCCAAGAATTATGTGGATGAATCTTAACTCACCGGGGCCTCTCTTATCCCAGCCACAGATCATGGTACCCATGGACAGCCCCATGCCTTTATACTGATACACCATGTTGGCCAGCAGCTTGGAGGCAGCTGCTACTGAGATGCGTTCCTTGTTTCGAAGCTCATAGATTCGACACTGCCGGGCCAACAGCCGCTCCCAAAAGCTGCAATCTGCTGCGCCCCCAGCCATGGTGCCCAGCAGGTAGGGGTTGATCTCTATCACCTTCTTTACTGTCTGGGAGGCAATGTAGGCACCCGCTGTGGCCCGTGAGTCTGCTGCAACAATGACTCCATGTCGAAACTGTTAAGATCAGAGGAAAACACAAAGCATGCCACAGGTTAGACCACAAAAAGTCATGACATTAATTTTTATGTCAGTGCAACCCCCAAACATCTCCTTTGTCGTTTTATACTTTGCAATATACCAGTGACTGTCAACCGGTGTGCCACAAGAAACATACTGGTGTGCTGCAAGAATTTTTAAAACGTGCAGTTCCTGGCTTTTTAGTCAGGGGCACTGACCTCTTTTCCCTTAGATTGTCAAATAAGAAAATGACAACAGCCAACACAAAAGCCGCCCAGTGTGCACGAATAAAAATTATATCACTTT
>PVKM010021357.1:0-22645 GCA_004027735.1 Carollia perspicillata
TCCTTCCCTAGGCCTTATCTAAAAACGTAAACTAAAACCGGTGCACGTTCTGCAAACATCTCATTCCTTGTATATAGGTAATCTATCCCACTCGCCCTTGACACCTCACAACAGGCAGGCCCAATATTGATATGTGTGTCCCCACTATAAGTATCTTTTTTAAAAATTTTATTTATCTTTGGAAGGGAAGGAGAGAGGGAGAGAAACATCAATGTGTGGTTGCCTTTCATGCGTCCTCTGCTGGGACCTGGCCTGCAACCCAGGCAGGTGCCCTGACTGGGAATCGAACCGCGACCCTTTGGTTCACAGGCCCGCGCTCAATCCACTGAGCCACACCAGCCAGGGCCCACTATAAGTATCTTCAAGAGCAGAAACTGTCTCATTTATTTCCTAGAGTCTAAGTGAACACAAGGCATGGAAGATGCTGAAAATCAGGTTGTATAAAGCTGTGTGAACAATCGGGTCCCTTCTGACCTGGAGATTCTCTTTTTAGGGTTCAGAGGGCAAAACCCGGATGGCGCTCAGCACGTTAGAAGGAGCTGGCTGTTCTGTCTCCCATTGCTGTTTCTCCCGAGGGCCAGCTCTCCACCGACATCCCCGTGTGCGCCTCCCCAGTGACATTTTCGTCTCCGCTGCCCGTCTGCTGGTCCTGCCCCCTCTTTGTTCTATCCTTTCCCCGTGATATTTAAATGTTCTCCCGTCCTTCCCCATCCTATTTTTGGTCCATCTGTATGTACTTGTTCTTCTTCCTCCGACAACTCTGATCTGTCGGTATACTTCAAAGTGTCTTCTCGCTTTAAATTTCTCAGTTTGACTTCGGCTTCATTTCTAACTTACTTGGGCAGGTCTTTTCTCTCCCTTCTCCCACTGTTCTCGCTCCCCTGGCCTCTACAGGCCACGTCGCCCACTGTGTCTTCGGTCAGCCCTGGCACAAGCTGGACCGGCCACAGAGGCCTCTGATTCGTTACTCACCAGCATAGGGACCCTTGTACACATCACTCTGCTTGGACTCCGGGGGGGCCCCAACCTGGGGTTCTTCCTCTTGTTTAATCCAAGACAGAATATCTGATGTTGAGATGCCAGGCTCTGTTTGTTGGGGGGAAAAGAAAATAGCCTTCAGGGACTTGAATCAGAAAGTGAAAATAATCACGTCGGTTTGTTGCACACTATGTTTTGCCCAAATTTAACTCTAACCAACTATAACAACAAAACTGAACCAGCCTTTAAAAAAATGCATACAACACCTAGACAGCCAGTTCAAAATGAAGCCAAATTTATTTATTTTTACAGGATGTACGTACTCAGCTTGATTCACTACTTTCAGTGAGCCTATGTCAAAACAAATCAATTTTTATTTTGGAGATGACACCCTGAAATAATCTAAAATCAATAGTACTTTTCACTTCATTAGCACAATTATTTTAAAAATCTTTTCATTGTTTTGTCTTGCAGCTTTTTAATGAAATATGGAAACAGGAATACTCTCTCCATTTAGGTAGAGAGGGCCCACAGATGCTAAAAAAACAGTAAGAATTTATGGTGAAAGAGCACATTTTCAAATGTTTGCTTTAAAATACAGCACAAAAAAAGTGAAGAAACACTAATGACCAAAACTTTTTTTCTTAAATGTTAATGAAAAACTAAATACACTTCCAGAATTAGAACGCTGGATCAGTTTAAATACAGACCTGGGTCCTCAGAAACATTACTTTTCAGATTCCCCATTCTAGGCTTTTTCTAAGAGCTCACAGTCCCTCTGCTTATTAAATGATACAGGTCATTGTTTCCTGAAGGGGCAGTGCACGGGGGGTGAGGGGGGAGAATCACACTTGCAAGTCCCTCTGGCTTTAGGGAGTCTTCCAGAAAGAAGAAAAGAACAGCCTCCCAAGGATTCACACATAACATGCCTCATTTGGTCAGTGCCGACACAGCTGTGCCTGCTATTCCAGCCAAGGCCTATATAACCTTTTTTGGCCTAAGAGGACAAGCTGGCAAGCGGACAAGGTCCAGAGAGTAATTTCATGCTCTCTATATTATTTCCCACAAAAGCCTTGTAAGCAGGTTATGGCTTTATTGCTAGCAAATGAGAACTCCCTGGTTTTCCCGATGCCTTTAACACTGGCAGAGACCACTGCAATCGGAAGGTACGCCCAAGGCCACGATAAGAGGCTGGACAAAACTAAGGCCCCAAAGACGGCCAGGTCACGCGGAGAGACTGGAGAGACACGGGTTTTAGCACATGTGGCAGGCTGCCTTTTCGACCTCCTACTCTGAGCCATACGGCTGAAATCTATGGAACATACTCCAACTTCATCTTTTCTTTGTCTTCCAGATTAAAAAAAAATTTAAACACTCACCCAAGAAATACATTCATTGATTTTAGACAGAGAGGGAGAGGGAGAAACATCGTTGTCAGCTGTCCCCGGCACACGCCCACACACACCCCGACTGGGGGTCAAACCTGCAACCTTTCAGTGTCGGGAGCGTGCTCTGAGCAGCTGAGCCGCCCGGCCAGGGCCCAGGTTTCACACACACACATACAAAGAAAAAGAAGGAGAAGGGCGAAGGGCAGGTATGAGGAAAACGATCTTCAACAGACATCTAGAGGATGAACGTCCTACTCATCAACAACATGAGACTTTTAAAACGCTTAACTGCTTCTCTGCATCAATTTTCTGAGTAACAAGTTAGTGCTCTAGAAACCTCAGTGATTCCAGTGGTTTGACTTTTTTTGGTTTATCATTATGGATTCATATCATGTTATACACTTGATGAGTTACACCCCCCTGCAGTCATTATTCTTTTTAATGCTTGAACTGTCCCTTCTCTGGCCAGCAGGAGCCCCCTCGGATCTGCTCCATGTCATTTCACATCAGGGAGCGCCTGGCTTTCTGCATTTCTGGTATGACAAACCATCCCAGGTTCCCCTTGGACGTTCCCTGCTACAGGCACACAATCAATGAGCTCTGAGAAATGGGATTTAGAGACCACAGTCGGGGTGATAAGGATGCTAGCTGGTAACAGGCTGTCACTGCTTCAAGAGCTATAGGACAGAGCTATAAAACACATACCTTTTAGGAAAAGGAAATTGTTGTAAGTTTACATTCATATTTAAGGTTACAGGCTTTTAATTAAATCCTTTGACTTAGTACTTGTATCTTTTCTGTATTACCCTGAAAATTTTTGGTTCTTAATGACATCAACACGATCTCTGCTTTTCTGAATATACGTTTCAAAATAATACCAATATTACTTAAAAAACATGAACTCAATGTAAATATTTTTGGTGGTACTTTTGGTCTTTAGGATATATTCCTTTAGGGATATATAGTTAAAATACTATGTTTTAAAGTTATTTGAAAGAAATGTACTCTATGCATTTGTATTTGTCACTAACATGATACAGTTTACTTGTTTCGGCATGTTTGATTTAAAAGAAAGATTTTTTAATACGAGAGTTCATTTAGAAAGTTACAACGGCAGTAGAAGCGAGCCAGCTGGGCTGTGCGGGCTCAGCAAACAAGCTCCAGAGGCAGAAGAGGGGCCCTCGGGGCTTGGGACAGAGAAAAGCAAAGGTTACGGGCCTGGGGGCGAGGAGAGGGAGAAGGGAGAGACTCGGGAGCGGGCAGGCTCCCGAGGGGCAGAGCGTGCCTGCAAAAGTTTTATATTAAGTAAAATATTTACAAGATTCCAAGTCAAAACTGTAAAATACAGTACGTTCAGAAGGTCTAGCTTCCAAGCCGTTCTTACTGGTTTTTGTTTTAATGTCCCATCGTTTCTTTGTGAAACGATAAGCAGGCGTGGATGCGTCTCGACAGCTCCCCTCCTGACACGTGACGCCACAGGAACTGCGCTGCGCCCTGACTTTTCCCTCGCAGAGTACGCTGCCCATGCCTGCAGCCGAGAACAGGGGCCTCCTCCCCCCACCTCACAGCTGTTCTGTAGCTGCACCGCTGTGTGCTCAGGAACGCCCTGCCGGTGGGCGCTTGGATGCTCTCCAGCCTGTTGTTACAGTAGGAGTCAGCAGCCAACCATAAAAGCTCTGCAGGGCTGAAGAAGAACAAGTCAGCTCTCCAGGAGTGGCTGCACAGCTCATTGACTAAGTGTGTCTTCACTGAACTTGGGGAACCCTAGGAAGCTAACCGTTTGTTTTGGATAAGGATGCTAAGAGTTCCTCTGGTTGCTTAACTAACTAGATCCGGACAAGTAGTATTTTTATTGTACTAAATGAGTGGGTCTTAACCCTACGGTCACAGAATGCATAGAATACAGTTACATCAACTGAGGTCTGGTGGGTGTGTGTAACCGGGGGACCTTTCGGAAGTGAAGGAGCAGGACGGCATGGATGCTAGGGAGGCCTGACACAGACACCTGTGTGGTGACAGATGGCAACTGCTGGCGAGGTCACCACAATGGCACTCAGAGCACAGTCCTCAAAGGCCTGAGGAATCCCACCCGTGCACACTTGGAGACACAAGTGAAAGCACATCACTGGCTCATACAAACTGCAGGCTCTGGAGGAAGCCAGATAATCGAGAAAAACTGAATACTGACCAGGTAGGAGAGTCGAGAAATGCTGAGGTTTTAGATTTGAGAGGCAGCTGAAAATAGGAAGTCTGATCACAAGAAAATATAAGATTATAACATCTACACTGGTTGAATATGATTTTAACTATGAGGAAGTCTGACTCCTTAAGCAGATGATAAAAATATCTGACACACGAAACTACCATTGGTAAAAATATAAACACTTTTTTTTTTGAAACTTTCTGTGAAACAGGTGTGGGGCTATAACATAGTTGAGTGAATATGTTAAGTATTTGTGCAATAATTTAAAATCTCTAAGTTTTATTGTTTCCAGGACAATTCGTGCTCTCAAATAGGATAAACTAAAATAAAAGGATTATATTGGATGTGACTTAACCACTGGTTTTGTTTATCAAAAGAAGGTCTTGCTGGCCCAGACTGAACACGGACAAACGTGGGATAACGGTGACGCACATGAAGTAAAAATCATCCAAGAAATCTCCCCAGCTTACCTCAGACAGAGACGTAAAGGAATAGAAGATATTTCATGAAAATGGAAGCAAACAAACAAAAAGCAGGGGTAGCAACACTTGCACCAAAAAAAACCAGACTTTAAAACAAGGGCCACATAACAAGAGACAAAGAAGGACCCAGAAATCCCATCTTTGGATATTTGCTCAAAGAAACCCCAAACAGTAAATCCAAAACACACAGGGATCTGTATGTTCGCGGCAGCACTATTTACAATGGCCAAGGTGCGGAAGCAGCCCAAGTGTCCTTCCACAGATGAGTAGATAAAGAAAAAGTGGAGGTTGCCCTGGCTGGTGTGGCTCCATTGGCTGGAGCATCATCCCCAACACAAAAAGTCAGGGGTTCAATTCCCAGTCAGGGCACATATAGGTTGCAGGTTCAATCCCTGGTTGGAGTGTGTGTGGGAGGCAACCGACTAACGTCTCTCTTTCTCCTCTCCCTTCCTAAAAGCAATGAAAAAAATGTCCTCTGGTGAGGATTAAAAATATATGTATACTATCAGTGACCAAATAATAGCCACACACACACAGCTGATCTGCAGTTTGGCCCTAGAAGAGTTCAAAACAATTCCAGAAAATTTCAAGTTCATATTTTTCTGTATTGTCCCACTCACTACTGACTATTCTATTCTCTACTAATCGTACACAACTTTATCTCAGACACTAGGCACCAATGACTATTGCACAGGAGGGTGTAATAATTTCTCTTTCCCTTTATCAGATGCAGATGACGAAGAGAAAGCATAAAACTGATTCTATTCTACCTACATATTTTTATTTAGTAATAATGCACAGTTCTTCTGAAAGCTCTAAAATGTAATGCAATAATAAATTACGGGTTTTATAAGAAATATGGACAAAATCTGAAAAGCACTTTAGAAAATTAAGCGCATCAATATTCTAATGCAAACACACTGGTCTAACAACACATCTCATGGTGCATTAAAATTGACTAAAAGATGATGTTAGAGGGGAGAGAAGTTGCTTGCTTGCTCGAAAATCAGAAAATTTGATTAGCTTTTTCTAATGACTTAAATGGTTAAAGTGGATAATCACCTATCAAAAAGCTAGTTTATTAGTTCTTTCACTACAGTCACCTAAAATTAGCATCCCTCACACAGTCTCATGTGACAGGACCAGTTATGCACCTTAATGGCAGACACTTTAATACTATTCTCCATTGAAAGGAACCAGGACTTAAAAGAAAATTATTGACTGATTTTAGAAAGAGAAAAGGAGAGAGAAACGTCAGCCTGCCGCTCCACATACTGGCGCATTCATGGGTTGACCCTTGTTTGTGCCCTGACTGGGGATCGAACCTGCAACCTTGGTGCATTGGGACGCTGCTCCAACGAACAGAGCTACCTGGCCAGGGTGAACCAGGACTTTTTTAATGCGTAAGGAGAACAGAAATCCACACAGGCCTGTTGTTAGGCAGGACTGCTTGCAAAGTTAGCCCCTGGCTGGCAAGCAGCTGCCTACGCTGGTAGAAAACCTCCCTGCAAGTTAAGAGCGCCTCGGTGCGCCTACGCCGTACAGTGCGGTTTGCCCCGAACAGACGCTGCTTTCCTCCCAGGAGCCTGGAACTGCGGCACGTGCTGGGTGGCGGGGGCCTACGTGACCGGCTCCCACGAAAACCTTGGGCACCCAGCCCCTAATCAGCTGCACTGGGAGATAACACTCCGCAAGTGTTGTCACGACTCTGCTGGAGGAATGAAGTGTGTCCTGGACAAACACGGGGACTCTTCAAACTCCTCTGTTTCCGCCAGACCTTGCCCACTGCTCCTTATCCTTTGCTGTTGGCTTTGTATCCTTTCGCTGCAATAAATCTTCGCCCCCAGCATGACTACATGCGGGGTCCCATGTGTCCCCCTCGTGGACTACTGGACCGAAAGGTGGTCTTGGAGCCCCAAACACAGCCTGGAACTTTTTTTTTTTTAAGAAAACGAGCACTGAGGCAGTACTTGGAAGGACACAGGAGACCAGTTAAAGTCCTCTCACTTGCCAGGTTGACAGTTGGAACAACACAAAGATAAATGACTTCATAAAAAAACTCTTGAATATAGAGTTAAACATAAAAGGGGGGAATACAAAGGATCCTTTTTTTTTTTTGAAGATTTTATTTATTTATAGAGAGGGGAAAGGAGAAAGAGAGGGAGAGGGACAGCAGGGTTAAAGGGTTCTGAAGACGGACATATTGAGGGTCTTTTTCAATGCTGTGTATAGATCGGTCTGAGCAAGGGTGTCCAACCTGTGGCCCACGGGCCATGTGCGTCCTATGGCAGCTATGAATGTGGCCTGACACAAAATTGTAAATTTACTTAAAACATTATGACTTTTTCTTGTGATTATGCATTGCAACATATTTAATGTGCAGCCCAAGACAACTCTTCTTCTTCCAGTGTGGCCCACAGACACCAAAAGGTCGACACCCTGGAGGTCACGTGCCTCCTATCCTCAGGTTCTGGTAAATACCTAGGTTGTTAATCGCTAATGAAAGCTATTACTGTGAAGATCACTCCACAGTATTAGGTAAATCCGAAGCTGACTGTATTTAATTTTAAGTAAAAATGAATTACTGTACACAGGCTGACTACCCACAAGTTGACAAGATGGAAGGTAAATGAATCTTTCATACATCATCACAAAACCAAATTACTGACATCTTTTCCATTCATCCCCAAAAAGAGATGACACGCTGATTTTTGCTTGCTGAGGGCTCTGCAGGTAACTAACAAGAGCAGACTGAAGAGTTACTTCCAACGATGAAGCTTTCTGGCTAAGTCACCCATCTTTATTGGTGATGGAAGTTTAGGCTCGTTACATACCTCCATGACATCGATATTAATCAAACTCAATCTATTACGTTGCTGAAATACCATCATCCACACAGCCCGAAAAATAACGTGTGGCGGGTGTGGGCTTACCTCAGAGAGAACGGTCACTTAAGATTTGGGCATTTCAGGGGACGTAAAGTTTACCTCACGAGAACACACACTGGACTCCAGGTTGATGGCCATCATGCTGAGCGCTCAGGGGGAGGCGCTGATGTCTGCTCTGACTGTGCAGTACGGGGCAGACAGGACGGTGGACTGACGGACGGCGAGGGGGGTGCAGAAATGTGTACACACGTGAGGAGAAAGAGTGAAATGTCAGCGGTAGAATCTAGGTGACAGGTATTTAGTGTTCATTATAAAATTACTTTGACTTTTCTGATGTTTGAAATTTGTGTAATAAAATGTTAGGAAAAAAAATAACAGCATGTGGGATACTTGTTTTCTCTATGAAGAAGTTCCGGGCTGCGTTTGGGGTGCCAAGCCCACCTTCCGGCTCAGCGAGCCACACGGTGAGAGAAGCACAGCTGGCAGAGGCATCTGCAGGGTGAGCTTTCTGGGGGCTTTCTATCCAGCGAGGAGAAAAACGGTGTGAGATTTTTCTGCAGCAGAGGTGGGACTGGAGGAACAAAAGCACAACTCTACATTGGCTAGCAGCCTCTCCCACACAGGCCCAAGTAGTGCCTGCCAACCAAAAGCACTGGGGAGGGTTACTTAATGACAGTTGGCTCCCACCAGGCGACACCTGCTTTGGGGTCCCGGGTTAAGAGCATCGCCGAGGGACCACGCAGACTGCCAGCCCCTCCAGCACTTCTCTGCGATCAGGTGTGCAGTCCCTGAAGCCACTGCCCTCCATGAGAACAGCACTGCTCGCTCTGCCACCTAAGGACATGTTTGTTTTACTAAATAACGAGGGCTGGCGACCTCTGTCGTGGAATGCAATCCGTAGCCCGCGGATGTGTGGTGCTGATGGGTGAAGGCACGGGCGAGGTGACCTCTCAGCTCGCCCTCCGACTGAGCCGGTCAGTCTGGCCGCCGTAGCACGGAGAGGCTCTGGGGCCACCAGCCCTGCTTCCGCGTTCTGAGCCGTCATCTCTGGCCAGGAAAGGGAGACGGAGTGGCGCACCTCTGGTCTCGCTTACCTTCACTGGGGTCGGTGGGAATCGCACTTTCCTCTGGCCCCGCCTGGTCCTCTGCATTATGTTCTCCTTCTGGCTGAATCTGGGATAAGACGTCAGGTTGATTCATGGCATAATCTAGGAGGAAGAAGGGACGGGGGTATGACAAAAGAGATAAATGAGAATGACGACGAATTGCCATCAAGGCTGAGCTGAAGGCTCTGAGGTCCCCAGTCCAAGGGGATTTCTTTTAGACTCGAAATCACTTCTCCCCACCCATTCACCTCCAACTACGGACGGTGTCCGTTAGAAAAGCTGGGAAGGGGAGGTAACGTTTGGGGGAAGCACTGTGCGACTTTAGCACGGCCCACCCGCTACTCTCACTGAGCAAGAGTGACAGAGCGCCTCGAGGGGAGCAATCGAGGCCCTCTCAAAGTGAAGGGCGCCCACGGATTCCACTGCAGCTGGCACACCCGTAACCCCGAACTTCTTCCTCTGTCTGACTGGCACGAGGAGAAGTTACACTTCCTACGTAGCCAGGGTGAACTGGAAATCTTTGGCGTGGAGCCAACCTCTGACACGTGCAAGGGCCGCATGGAAATAAGGACCACTGGAGGAAAAGGGACTGTTCTGAGCCCTTCTGGGGTTGCTGTCACCTCCCTCACAAGGTGCCAACTTAGCCTCACCCATGGAGATGAGAGACTCGTAGTTGCCCTTCATGATATTCTTGTAAAGTTCCTTCTGCCATTCTTCTAACTTCTCCCACTCTGGAGTGGAAAAGTAGATGGAGATATCATCGAATGTCACCGGCACCTGAAATTACAATGACACTGGGGTCAGTCTCCCCCCCTGCAGCCCAATCATCCAATAATCTATACTAAGTGCCGTCTGGTTGTAGGAAACTAAGTGAGCTGCTGATAGGATACAGGAAAAGATTAAGACACAGATCCAACCTCCAAGAGCTGACCATGTTTCAAGGAGAGCGACGGTGTGTGTCAGGCTGCAGTCAGAGAGATCGGTACACATGGGCAGCAGTATTTAACTCACATAGCACCGCATATTCTGATTATCCGCTAAAGCCAAGGTTTATCCTAAGCACCACAATTGTACAGATAAACTTTCCGTCCAAAAGGAGCACGTGGCTGTACTCAAGCCAACGACAAGGAGGAGAAACTTTGGAAATGGGGGCTGTGGTGAGTCCAGAAGAGACAGGACTTCGGCTGGTCCTAAGGGACGAATAGGCTACAGACAGGCTGGAACCACAAATTGCCCACTTTTACAACTCGCTCAGCACCTAAAATTAGTCTCAGGGCAAATACAGATACTCGATAGTTTATTTTTACCTACTCTCACACACAAAAGATCTGTGATAACTTACAACAAATGTCCAGATGATAAAATAATGACAGAAATAAAGGGTCAGGATGGGCTTCTGGTTCAAGGCAGTGAACTGCGCACACGCACTCCCTGAGTTCCACAGGAGTGACCGTCGTGAGATCAGGAGGGACCATTCACAGCAGCACCAAGAATGAGGAGGAGAGGCCATCACTAGGATCAGAGCTTTTGGGGGGTTCCTCTCAGTGGGGCCCAGAGGAGGGGCTCATGCTGGGGTCTGACGTAGAGGAGGAGGCGGCACCTCCCTGCGCCAGGCAAGGGCTGCAGCTGGGGATCCTGGAGAACCCCAAGCTCAGAGCGGGCAGGTACACCGAGCAGAGGAGCAAGGGGTTCCAAAATGCATTTGGAGGTCTATCTTTAGAAGAGTGGCCCCCACTGTCGTCCTCACCCGCCCGGCAGGGGACGGGAGTGGCAGCATTTACCACAAGCTGAAGCCACAGACCTCGTCTGTAGGGAAATGCACCTACCTACCTGGAGACAGTGGGGCTTCCAGACATGGGTGTGACCAACCCACCTGCCTGCAGACAGCGGGGCCCCCAGACACGGGTGTGACTACCAGGAGTATGGTCTCACTGAGGGCCACGGGGCGGTCCCTGCACTGCCTATCTGCTCCTTGCCACGGCTCTTTAAAGACAAGCCCGCATGTATGAAGCACCTAAGACCTATCACTCTCCTGCAAAGGGAAGATCCTCTGGTTAAACAGACTTACACGGTGGGCGAGAAGACATGCCTGCTTCCTATAATTGTCCTATTAATCAATCGAATTCTCCACTTCCATGTGTACAACCAAGGATTACTCAATATTTAAAAAAACAACAAAAAACTAACAGCACCAAGACAAACAAACACTACAAATAATCCTGGAGACAAAAAGCACAATAAACTGGAAATCAGACAAACCTCTAACACACAGTCTCAGAGAAAGTCAAATACACACTGCACCCATTAAAAAAATTCCAGCTGCTTTTAAAAAAGAACCAGAAAATATTCTTTTTTTAAGAATCCTTACCCGAGGGTATGTTTATTGATTTATTATTATCTTTTTTTAAGAGAAAGATCAGTTGCCTTCCACACCCACCCCAACTGGGGATCGAACCTGCAACCTTTTTGGTGTACGGGATGATGCTGCAACCCACAGAGCCGCCCAGCCAGGGCAGAAAATAAATTAAACATGTAACTGTTAAAATACAAAGTAGAAAGGCTGGAAGGCAAGGTCACAGAACTCTGGTTAAAAGGGTGAGAAAATGAAGGAAAAGTTAAAAGACAATAATCCATCATCTGCCAAACTAGCTCCAACATGAAAATAGGAAAAAAAGGAGAGGGGGTAAAATGTTACAAATACAGATTCGCAGAAGAAAATTTCCCAGAGCTGAAAAGATACCAGTCTTCTGAAGGAGAGACCACACCCACTGCCCACAACAAACACAGAGGCCTACACCCAGACAGTTCCTCAACAAACTTTAGAAAAACTAGTACAAGAGAAGATAAAAGCTTTCGGAGAGAAAACATCGATTTCTTACAAACGAATGAGAACTGGTTTGGTAATAACTTTTCATCAATGGCATTTGATGATGTGAGACAAAGGACCAATGCCTTTAAAATTCCAAGAAAAGTGAAATATTACCCAGCCTTGTAAAGGAAGGAAATTCTGACACGCTGCAACATGGATGAACCTGAGATGTTATGATGGGGAAATAAGCCGGTCACGAAAGGACAAATATTGGATGACTTCACTCAGGTGAGAATCATCAAACTCCCAGAGACATACAGTGGAACGGCGGGTGCCGGTGGCGGGAGCGGGGAGGGGGAGTGTGTTCAGGGCACAGGGTTCCAGGTTGGAAGCTCTGGACACGCGTGATGCTGATGGCTGCACAGTGTGAACGCACTTCATGGCTCTGAACTGTGCACTTAAACACGGTTCAAATGGTCACTGTTATGTATGGCTTCCCACAATTTTAAAAATTAAAATAAAGAAAAAATTCTGAGGGAAAATTATTTTGGACTTGGAATTCAAAAGTAAGGGCAGAATAAGAGTATTTTCAACAAAGCAAGGACACAAAACTTTACTTCCCATATACCGATCTAGCAAATCTTCACTATATGTGATTGCATTAAGAAATCTTTAAGAGAAATCATATTATTCTACATAGGATTTTAGAGTTTAAGATGGACAATTTAAATGTCACCCATTTACCCAGGGAACACAGTAAGTAACTTTAACTTACCTTTTCTGTTATTCTTACGGCAAATGCTAAGTAAATTATCCTAACCAAAGACAAACCACACAGGGGAAGAAGGGTCCCCACCAGACATGGACCGGAGATCCCTCCCAGGCAGCTCTGCCCCCACAGGGGGTCAGGTGCCCTCCCTCCCTCCGTTCTCCCTCTGCGCAGCCTCTGTCTCCACCACTGCGCTGGTGCTGCTCTCCCCCAAGTCGTCGTGGAGGCCTGCGCTGCCAAATCCATTCACTACGCTCATCTCTCCACAGCACTCGGCGACAAACAACCCAAATGAACACTCTCTCCTTGAAATACTTCTTCCCCTCGTCCCCGTGACCCCACACACCTCCCTGTTCGGTTTCTGGTCCTCTGCCATGGCCGCCCCTCCTCCCACCCCCGGAGCTTTGCCCTCCGACCCTCCCGCTGCTCCACTTTCTCTCCCGCAGACACCACTCTCTCTCTCATGCCTTACACTACCACTGGCACAGCAGCGAGCCCAAACGCACCTCACCTTGGAGCTTCAGAGGCCACTCAGCACCTCTCCTCAACGTGTCACGGCATCGCCAACCTGCCGAAGGAAAACTCCCAAATCCCCCCCACCCCCAAGAGCGTCCCCATCTCAGGAATCGTCAACACCCACTGCAGCTCTTCAAGCTCAAGGCTAAGAGTTAGTGAACCTAAGAGCATGTTCCCTGGGCTAAATATAACTCTGTCATTTATACTTAGTAACTGCTCGATCTCGGACAAGTTAGGGTTCTTAGGGAAATAACAGAAACACTTCTCACACGGTGGACTTACAACTATTGTTCCCAACTCCTCATCCCGACTCCCATCAGCAAGGCCCATCGTCGGTTCTGCCATCCAAACGTCCTCACTCTGTCCTGTCATGTCCATCACCACTACTGCTACCCTCGTAGTGGCCTTGCTCATTCCTCATTTCTGTTCTTACCCCCACGGTCCATTCTCCACATGGCAGCCAAAGTGACTCTTTCAAAACACACAGCAGATGCATCTCCTCTGCTCAGAACCCTCCAACTTCTTCTCTTAGCAGCGCTAAGATAAAATCCAAATTCCTTACCTCAGTCTCCAACGTCCTACGTCAGCGGTTCACAAACCTAGTCACCCAGTAGATCAGCTACAGGGCTTTAAGAATCCCATGGACTCAGAACCTCGAGGGGGTGAAGTTCACCAAAGTTTAAAGACCCTCTAGGTGATGCCTGTGTGCAGCCAGAGCCGAAAAACGCTGCCCTACGCGACCCGACCCTGCCCGTCCTTCCACTCGTGCCCTGCCGGGGCTGTCCTCCACAGTCCGGAATGATGCTTATTTTCTTTCTCTTCCCCCCCCCCCACCCCAGCTCCAAGTTTGTTTGTGTCTTGGAAGCTTGGTGCTAGCTACTCTTCCCACCACAAAGCTCCTCCTCACTCTTCTCACAGTTGGGTCCTTCCTGTCAATCAGTCTCAGCTCCTTAAATATTAGCTCCTTTCCGAGACCTTCTCTGACAGCCAATCTAAAATAAATTCCTAGACAGCGCCTTCCTTCTTATCAAAGCACTTAAACGTACTAATTTTCTTGTCTGTTTATATTGTCCTTCTTTCCCCACTAAAATTTAAGCTCCAGGGGAATTTACATGAATTGTTCATAGCTATGCCTACAGGATGCAGATACCAAGCGAAACAGTACGTGCTCAAGAAATCCGTGTTGAATAAATGAATGAATAAACAGGCACGGCTGGGGAGCGGCTGCCTCAAGGCTGTCTTCCACAGCCAAGAATGATGTTTATTTCCTTTTCTTTTAAAGGCCAGTCACTCCGGGAAGGCTGGGCCCCAGCACTGCAGCTACTCCTCCTGTGAAGAAGCTGAAGACAGGCTCTGCGACGTAAACCTACCGATCACCCCACACCCTTACCCCAGCCACTTCCTCGACGGCCCTTCCCTTGTCCCCCCTCTACCTTTTCCACCAGCACTGCCCACATATTCAAACTGACTCAGTTAAATGATATTTAATTTAGTTGCCACATCAAGACGGTGGCAGACAGGTTAGCAAAGAAAAGCGACTTGCGGGTAATGAACAGGAGAAAGCGAAAGAGGGAAGAATCCATCCGTCAGAGCGCCGGCTTTATCCGGAGTTTCCAGTCTGAAGTCTGACATTTCAGATGATCGCTAAACTGAACACGAAGTGCTCCCCACACAGGTAAACACAAAACGGCTTCGCGGCTCCCTCGACTGTCCCCTGCGCAGGCCCGGGTACCACTTTCCATCTAGAAGTGAGGTACTACCTTTGGGATATCTCCTTTCATACCCGGGGGCAGCCGCAGGATCCAGAAGTTCCTGTTCCTCAGCAGGTTCTCCAAGTTCTCCAGGCGCCTCTGCAGCAGCCCGTACTCCTGCAGCAGCGTCCCCAGCACGGCCCACTTGCCCTCCAGCTGGTTCCCAAGATCGGCCACTGTCTTCTCACAGCTGGCCAGCTTCTTCTCTGCTGTCCCAGTGCGGCCTTCCAGGTGCAGGAGTCGCCGGCTGTGCACCTCCACCTTGCGCTCTATAGCCTGCACGGCCGCCACTACTGTCCACAGGGAGATGGCTGCGGTCTGCAGGTGCGCCTCGTTTGCTGCTGGGGGCGTGGGCAGAGGAAGGGGCTGCAGGGACGTGAGGCATTCGGAGTCCCATTCCGAAGTCTGTGTGCAGTGGAGAGACGAGACAAGACACTGAGTGTTAGAAGGAGCCTTAATCCAAACTCCAGTGAGATAAGGACGCTTAACTGGGCATCTGAGATCCAACCACTGCGGCTTTACTAGTGCCTGCACAAGCCTCACAGTCACGGGGCTCATTGGTACCAAGAGCCAAAACTGCTGGTGGGTCAGGGAAGGATCAGGTTAAGACAGTAAGTGAAACTGGATCAAGAACCAGACCGGCGCATTCCCTAGACGCAAGGAACATTGGCCGATCGTCCGCAGGCTCAGGCTGCGGCTGCTGCACTCTGTCTGTGGGAAAGGCCCACGTGCCCCAGGACGTGCCAGGTTACACCCAGCTCAGGCGCCCTGATAAGCCCCTCACTGACTTACGCGAGGGCCCTGCCTGCCAACCACGACCATACCATTCAGTAACAGCGAGCATGCTTTGAAGCTGAGTCTGGAGGGTTATAAAACAGAAAGCAGAGCAGACCTGTTTATCCTCACACTGTGTTACTCTGCTGGGCAGAACTAGAACCAACGTGGAATTTTCAGGCACGCAAACTTTGGCCTATATAAGTAATTTTTGAACTAGATCTTTAAAGAAAAGAATAGGCTGCCCCACCACTGAATACACATTGAAACAGCATATTTAAAAAAACAGAAATTCCTACAACAAATAGGAGGTTAGCCAAGCACTACAAAGACTTCCGACTCTATGGTTCCCGCACTCTGGCCGCGACCTCCCACCTGTCCAGCTCACCCACTACCTTGTTTTCATGTCCCCTGCCCTGCAGTCCCACTAACCCCCTGACCATTCCACTTGCTGCTGGTTCATCAGTCTGCTCCGAGCGTTGCTCTCCTCCTCAGCGATCCCTTCAGCCACCTTCCACCCTGTCTACCTGCTGTACCCTCTCAGCACCCTCCAGGTGTGAATCAGTGCAACTGGTCCTCATTCCCTGTTCCTGTAAGCAGGCCGGTGAGTCACCCAACCAGGTAAACGGTAGCGGCACACACCGATGGTCCCTAAGCTGGGCGGGGACTCACCCCGCTGGTGCCCCCATGCTGCTTTTCCAGGTCCCTACAGCGGCCACTGCAAACCCCAGGCCCTCTCTCTCCTCAAACTAATGTGCATAAGAATCATCGGGTTCAAGTGCAGGCTTTGATTCACCAGGCTGGGAGGAAATCCGAGAGTCTGCACTTTCAACCAGCTCCCCGGCGATGCATGCTGAGAGGGAAGAGCCTGGCCACCCTCGCCCTCACCCTCGGATGGCACGGGAGAAATGAGAGTAATTAGACTCTCTCAACTCTTTCTTCACGCGCCTTCCATCTCGGACTCATTAATAACTTAACCCAGGCTTGCTTTCCTTCCCACAGGAAAAAGTTTCATCCTATTCAAGACCAATCTTTCCACTCACGCTCCAAATGCCGAGGCCTTCCACAGTTTTAGGCACGTTGTCTCCCTCCCCTGCCTCTGTTTTATGGTCAGTATTTCGATCTCTCCTGATTCTTCTCCATAAGAACACCCCGCACTGTTCAGTATGGTAGCCACATGTGGCTACTGAGCAGAAATGTGCCCACCCACCGACATGTGCTGGGTGTATGACATACCCACCAGATTTCGAAGACTTAGTAGTGGGGGGGACAAACGCAACGCTCCATTAATTTCTTAATATTGACCACACGCTGGAAACATTTTGTACACACTGGGTTGAAGAAACTAGATCATTAAGATTAACTTCGTCTATCTCTTTCCACTTTTTAAGTGTGACTACCAGAAAATGTCATGTGGGATCTGTGGCTTCCATTATGTTTCTATTGGCCGGGGCTGGCAGACATGTGCCACAGCCACCATATGCATGCATGCGTGCATGCACACACACACGTGTGTACCTGTATACAAGTGTAAAGCGCAGAAAGGAAGTCCAGGGCAGAGACTCCGCCCCTCTCCCTTCCCCACCCCACCGCTACTGCTCCTCTCTTTCCTGCGCTTGTTCCCATTTTCCAGTCACGCCTCAGTAGCCCCGTCTGGCTCCCGACCCACGGAAACAGCTCTCCTCGGGGGGACCAAAGCCTCTTAGTCCGCAAACCCGAGACCTAACTCTCCAGCCCAATGTCCCTCGTCTGGTCCGTGCTCACGCTGCCTGGGTGTCGTGCGCCCAGACTGGGACAGTCGCCTGCAGCCCTAGCAGCTGGCGGAGGGCTCGGCGCCCACGGGCCCGCAGTCAACGCCCCCTGAGTGAATAAACAGGTCAAGGTAGCCCACCCAGCGCGCTGACCGAGGGCCTCCCCGTGCGTCCGGCACTGCCGCATGCTGGGCCCTGGCGACCCCTGACCCCCCGCCGTCCTTCGATCACGCCTGTCACTGTCACGCCGCCTCTGTGGCTGTGCCAGGCTCGGGGAGCCGCGCCGGGGGCGACCTCGCGCGCAGAGCTGTTGAACGGTCGACGAAAACGCCGCGCCAAGCCCACCACCCTGCGTCCGGCCGGCGCGAACGGGCTGGCACCCTGCGCGCGCTGGAACCCTCGGATCGGCTGGGGAGCCCCGGGCCGCGCACCGCGGGCGGGGCCTCAGGATGCAGGAGGGGACCCGCTCTTCCACACTCGCGCTGGGCGTCGGGGTCCCAGGCCCCTCACCCGCCCGCGGGCCCCGGGGCCGCCGGTGCTCGGTCGCAGCCAGGCGCCTGACGGGCCCGGCTTCCCGCCCTCCTCCTCTCCCGCCGGCCCGGGGACCACAACCCGAGACGCCCGGACCCTGCCGGGCGCGCAGCACTCGGCGCGCGGGCCGCCCTTACCGGAGCTGGGGCCGCCTCGGCCATGGTCCTGCGCTGTCCGGCCCGACCCGCAGTAGTCGCCGCCGCACGGCCCCACACAGGCGGCACCCGCCCGGCCTGCCTTCCGCGTCCGGGCTCGCGCGGCCGTGGGGCCCGGCTGCTGGGGGCGAGAGGACGCGGCAGGGGCAGGGGCGGCCGGCCGGAGGTGGAGCTCGAGTGACGGAGGAGCTCAGCAGCGCTCGGTCCGCAGCGGCCCCTCAGCTGGCGCTTTGTGGGCACCGAGCGCACGCCAGGCACCGCTGCGGCCTAGACGCGCCGCCCGCCGCCCTCCGCGCAGCGCGCCCCCTGCCGGCCCGGCGGACACTCCCCGTCCGGCACCGCGGTTGCACTAGCAGACGCATGTGTTGTTTTCCCACACCTGAGAGCGATCGACAGGTTGCAGCTTAGGGCCCTGCCGCAACCAGGGTTCGTCAGGGGAGTGTCTTCTTCCAGGAGGCCCAAAGAGCAGGCACCGCCCGAAGGGAGGCGCTGGGGCGGGAGGTAGCGCAAGTCAGAAAGATGGAAGTGAGCGAGTGCGGGGACCCGGAGCCGGTGAGCCTGCGGGCTACGATAAGTGCCGGAGGGGCCCACAGCTGTGATGAAGAGGACGTTCGTCATTTCCAGAAATTGCAAATGTAGCTGCCTAGATGAAGCGGGTCCCGACCCACGTGGTTCGTGTTAGGGCCAAAACTTACTGTACGGTTGTCCTTACAGCCCGATCACTGAGGTCGGTTTGTTGGGTCCGTGCTAAAGGTCAGGAAAGAAGCTCATGTTCTGTAGGGAAGTTGTGTTTCGGGTTGACAACCACGTCATCCGGAGTTTCCAGCACAGTTCTCATTTCAGACAAGCCGAACATGAATCATAGTCTTCCTAAACCTGTATGTCAACAGCTGAATCAAGCCAGTGTCCCTAACAAAGTATATAAATCACAAAAGTATGAGAACCATCCTGCTGGGGCACCTGCATTCTAAGCTATTTTTAGGCAGTAGCTACGCCTGCAGTACCCGAGTTGAGATATACCTGAATGTATGTGTTAGTCAAAAGGAATGCTTGGCAATTGAAAACTGCCATTCTATGAATCAGAATATCACCACGACAGAACGACCTTCTAGAAAAAAGGGGAAATCTGAATTTTCTCGGAAAGAACGTTACTTTTTATCATTTTATTATTAAAAAATGTAGATAGTCAACTGCTGGATACCTCTAAGGCCACTAAACGGGGACGTCACTAAATAAGATACTTTCAACTAGCTTCACGGGCCAGCAAGGCTAGTTCTGCCAGTATAATATGGTAACATCGCTACCAGTTTATTAAATGGTCCTTCCTCTAGTAGGAAGTTATTAAGGTAAAGACTTCACTTCCTTTTAATTCTTGGTCTTGAAAATTTTCGGATGGCGATGGCATTTCATTGAAGCAATTTCACAGACTGAAGTTTTGTGCACTGTTTCAAGAAGATACCTATTTTCAGAAGTCAATTGAAGGTTGTTGCACTCATATTTTTTATTTCCAACTTCTAATATTTTTGTCCGTTCTTGCCGCTATACACAATCACTAGGCAGAACATTTGTCCTTCAAGTTTGGACCTAGAAATGTGAAAATGAAGCCATTTAATTGGTTTTCAAGTTAAGAAAGTAATCAATGTTTTCACCTGCATCGTAGCTGTCCCTGTTGGCACATGATTCGTAGCATCGTCAGTGGAACAGAATCAAAGGGAAATCGTTCCAGCAGGAATCACGTAAGCACATCAGTTTATCGAGCAAGTCCCTACTGACTGCTCTCTATGCAAGCAACTGCTGGGCATTAGTAAGTCTTACTATGCAATGTTCTCTGGAAAACACAAAATTAAGGTTTCCTTTGTTCTATAAGCCTTTGAAGGACCTAAGAGCTGCTGTTTCATCTTGTTTAAATATTTTGAAGTTGTACACGACAAATTTTAAAAATCGTGTTATATTTACGTGATGTAAATAGGTTGAAATTAGCCTAAAAAAATTAGCCTTCACAGATCCCAAACCATGAGGCATTGTCTTATTAAAAACATTCTTGTAAAGTTAATTGTTTAGAGAGAACAAATGTATTTGGAGGTCTCATTTTATCTAAACCCTCAACTTTTTTCATGCTCTCTCTATGTTTTCAATTATGTTTCAATCAAAGATTATTTACCATACATGCATTACACAGTACATGAGTATTTTTTCCTTGTGAAATTTTGAAGTAGCCATATTAATTTTCTCATTTCAAACCATAAAAGCAAATTAATATTCTGCTTTTAACATGTCCTCCTGAGATGTAAAACATCACAAAGTAGGACTTTTCTTTTTTAAGATTTACAAACTAAATAATTAAATGATTAAGTATTTAATTAACAACTACAGAATTAAATAATTAAACATCAGCTGCTAAAGACTATTTTATTTAATGTTATGTATGCAATTGCAACAAGTTATTCTACAGTAATTAAAATTATGATGTAGAATAACTTTTATTATTTTTCCCCTGTAGTTACATTTTTATAAATATCTGTAGGCTCAAAAAAGATATAACGTTCTTTCTAAAGGAATCTGGATAACATTTTCTCAATATTCACAATAACTGTTCATATATTTATTTAACTATTTGAAAGTTCTCATCTACTCCACAGAATCAACCTTCAATAATTAATAACTTTCATAACCTTCAATAATTATTATAGCATTTTACTTTTGCCATGTTAAAAATATAATCATATACACTTCAACAGGCTGTTAGCATTTCAACATAAAAAGTCCATCATCAGATCTTACACTTCTAGTTACTGCTAGCATTTGGGACCCCTAACCTGGAAAGCAGGCATTCCGAGTACCAGTCACTGCGGGTGCCTTGCCGTGATTCTGTTACTGCAGACTGATGCACTGGTGGGACACGATGGAAATCTATCCGGCCGCCGTCATCACTCACGTTCAGTCTGAGGTGCCGGAAAGGACACTGAGTGCTTAGCTATTCCACTTTGCAAAGGCCAAGGCTGAAGCCACAGAGACACAGCAGAATCTGGCCAAACGCCAAGCTGGAAGCTGAAGGTCACCACACGAGCGTGCAGCTCTCATCTGGGCAAACGTGCAGACCCAGCACCTGTGCACCGATCGTGTTACCGTGATTGCAGACGAAGATTTCCAAGCAGTGGTTGTCCACCGAGGCTGAAATTATGGACGTCATTTGCAAATCTTAAAAATCGTGTTATATTTACATGATGTAAATAGGTTGAAATTATTTTGTATTTTACTAGCAATGGCCACCAACATTCTGAGGAAAATGCACTTACTTTTTCCTTTTGTCTGTCTCTGTTGACAGTTATTTTTCTTTTCCTGTGCTTTGCTTCCCACATCCCTTGGCCTCAGATTTTCCACTGTGCTGACAGGCACCTTTTTCTGTGTCTATCTTGAAGTCTCCTTGGCTCTCTTTTCTCATTAAGATTTTATTTATTTGTCTTTAGAGAGAGGGAAAGGGAGAGGGAAAGAGAGGGAGAGAAACACCAATGTGTGGTTGCTTCTTGCACCCCCCTCACTGGGGACCTGGTCCACAACCCAGGCATGTGCCCTGACTGGGAATAGAACCGGCGACCCTTTGGTTCCCAGGCCAGCACTCAATACACTGAGCCACTCAGCCAGGGCTCTCAAGTCTTATATACTCTCTTGGCCTGATCTTGGTCCTGCTTTATTTCCCTGCAAGTGATTCAGCATAAAGCCGGCATATTAGGCAAAAATTATATGGTGTCAAAATTACCTTGCACATCCTTTAACTTGCTCCTAAAGTTCAGTGCACATGGTTTTACACAACTCTGTAGAGCAATTCTTAGACACACCCATGTTTCAGATATGGAAAATAAAGTTCCAAGGGCCCAAATGACCTGCCCGTTGTCACAAAGATGACAGATGCTAGAGACAATATCCAAACGCACGTCTCTCCCGCTGTAAAACCCAGGCTCAAGCTCACTTCCTTGTGGGTTAGGACTTGCTGACATCAGCCAGGAAAAACTCTGGGGATATCAGCGGCATTTAAAGCTGGTTCAGGAAGACCCAAAGCTTGGGGCAAGATTCTTGTACGGCTGCGCAGGGAAAACACCTTCCTTACCTGTGGAGCATGTGGGGGCTGCCCTGCTGGGGATGATTTAGGGAGCTCAGCAGAATCTTACAAAAATAGCTGCCTCCCTCCCAGTTCAGGGGTTCTTCCAAAAGCAGGGCAGGCAAATGGCAGAGCCCGGCTGCATTTCCACCCCAGATGTGTACCCCGCAGAGGGGTTTTTGAGGTGCTCACCTTTCTGGTCCTTTGGGAATGTCATGGGAGTGTCCAGTAAAAGGAATTATAAACCCAGAAACTGAATTATGATAAAAACTGTAATTGCTCCACAGCCACGACAACAAAAAAACGACGATTTCTCTTCTGGGAATATATCCAAAGAAACACAAAACACCCATTCTAAAGACTATAGGCACATACATGCACCCCTATGTTCATCGCGGCATTATTTACAATCGCCAAGATATGGAAGCGACCCAAATAGCTTTCAACA
>PVKM010021358.1:0-22636 GCA_004027735.1 Carollia perspicillata
TGGAGCTAACAATAGTGAATGAGAGCATATGGTTGAAGTGCCTAAAGAGCACCTGTCAGTTAGTACTATGCTCAGTAAGTCATTATCAGGGATATTGCAAACAAACAACCAGTCCTTCACTCAGATTAAAACTATACTCATGCAAGCTCCCTTTGCCTTTAGAGGATATGAGGATGAGAAAGAATATGGCAGTAGGGTCAAATTCACTAAGCCAGGGACCAGGAAGCCAGAAGACCTAACTCTCAGGACTGTAGCCACATGGCACGTGACAAAATGCATGGGCAGTGATTACACAGCTGCCTGGCCTCTCCCCAGAGCTTCTCCCCACCAGCAGTTGGTTTATGATGAGACCAGGCTGTGGATTTGGCATCACTGCCCCACAGACACTCCAGGGGGTGGGCCGGGGTGAGGACCTAACTTGATTTTGCCCTTCCCAGGAGTTACATTACTCAGGTGGCTGTCACCCATCCACCTCTGAGGTGTGACTGCTTTCCACCCTCTTGCTCTCACTGATGGTGACTCTGAGTGTCAGCCCCGGGTGAGCCACATGGGCCCTCTTTGGGAGGACAGGAGCTTCTGTGTGTGGTGTGGCCTACACATCCTGCTAAGGCAGCTGAAGATTCCATTCCTCAGGGTCCACATAGCTCATGGCACTCATTCACTCGGACCCGGGCTCTGTGGGGTCCCAGTGGGAAAGCACAAGGCCTTCCTCATCTCCACCTGCCCACTGGGAAGTTCCTCTTCCGAGTCTTCTGTTACTACTGCAGGACTTGAACTCTTCCAAGATAACTGTTTTCTCTTTCCCAAACTGGCTCTTTAGTTAGTTTTCCCACAAGCTGGCAGTGTTTCACCCCAGCTTCAGGTGTCCTGTGTACACCCTAGGCCTGTACTGCATGGACATCTGCCCCTGCCCCTCTTGGCTTCTCACATGTTTTTCATCAGCAGCTGTTTTCACAAGCAATGTGTCACCTCCCAGTCACCCAGACCTCCTGTTTCCTTCTTGTGGTGTCAGACACAAACGCTCAGCACTCTGCACTGTGACGGGTTTGCTTGAAAGTCACCCTGACTCACCCTTGAAAGGGACAGACCGATGAGGGATGAGAAGGGAGTTGGTCAGAGCCTCTGGTTACTTTAGGAAGGTCTACCAGGTCCACAGACACCACCTTCACACAAAAGACACAGAGCACAAGGCCTGGCTGTCTCTTCCCCACAGGAACCCCTCAGACCTTCCCATGACCTTCACCCTAAACTAAGCAGAACTGCATCTGTATTAGACACAATGCATGGAATCTCCTGGAAAAGGAGATTCCTCTGACATTTCAAAGGTATGTTCTTAGATGCAAAAAGACCATAGGCTCACTTAAGGTGAAGATTGACCTTTGTCAAGGAATATACAGTCCTAAGACTTAACTACCTGCCAGGACCCGCTTTTAGTTAGGAATTTTAATAGACAACCCATCCTATTGTTTTTTAGTGGAAAGGAGGCTTTTCCACAGGATTGTGAGGAAAACATTCAGAGGACCCATTGATTGTGTTGTAGCATGGTTTATTCAGGTGGAAACAAAGCTGCCCGTTGGGTTTCCAATGTCCTATTTCTGTTTGTCCCACCGTGGAAAAAGTCCAGCTGTGTCCTTAGCAAGGACAAAGCAAAAGCCAATGTCTAGAGTTTCAGCTTCATATTAAGCTTAGTCTTTTGAGCCCACACAGTCTGCTACAGGCCCCAATAGCTGCTACACCCACATGTTCACTTGCTCGAGGAGAAAAAGAATGTATGAATGCATGGCATGGGTGTGTTACTGGGCGGGAGGGGAGTGGGGCCAGTGGGGGGAGCACTTCTTTGTGCTCCTGGGTTTATATTAGCTTGGTCTTGGGACAGAACAGGTGCTTTTTCAAAAGAAGCAATCAACTTCCCAAGTTTTCACATGCTTTTGATATGTTTATACCCCCTAGTTAGATTGACAGGCCTCTTTACTCAAGCACCACCCCCTGTACCCCCCAACAATTCCATACCAGAGTGGGGAAGGGAGGAGAGTTAATGCCCTTGATGGAGAAATACTAGGATCCCCTGAGGTATCAACTGTAGCTTCCTGGTGAAGCAAACAGGCTCATTCTCCCAGTTTACTGAGCTTAATGTCTAATTCCTTTTGCTCCAGTAACATGATGTGGTTACTTTTGGTCTCTCAGTGTGCAAGGCCTGCCACGCAGGCCTCCCTTGAACTTGTTAGGTTACTATGGGGCCCTTTTCTCATCCACAGACCATTACTAATAATGGCAGTCATTCGAATCACTTTTACAGCACCCATCTTGGCATAGATGGAGCAGATGTAATAAATAGAGTTTACCTAAGAAAACATTTTGTCTTTTTCCAAACAAAGTAAACAGTAAATAGTGTAGAGTTAATTTTTTTTTTTTGCATTTAAACATTGGGGGTGGGGCTAGAATCCTTGATTGGGAGATTTCTTGGATTAGCAAACAATTGTAAATTGCACTGTAAATGCCACAGGAATTAGTACCAACTGCTGTCAGCAATATTGGAGAGTTTTCTTCCAAGACAGTGAGCATCTTTTAACAACTTTGAGTAAACTGAATGGTTACTTACATGGTCAATTAGTGTCCATGTATTCACATATTTATTTAACACACATGTATAAAGTGTCTGCTATTGTTACCAGGAAGGGGACCTGGCCCTGAGTGGTCCTGCCTAGGACCAGTCAGTAGTGACTGCGCTTTTGACTTTGTTTAGGAAACATTCCACAACATGAGTCCAGGTGATTTTAAAGATATGTTTATTAAAGCTGGGGACAGTGAAACAAGGAAGCAATGGGAGAGCCTAGGCAGGGCTGCCTTGGCTCCCTGGAAATGTTACAGGAAAGAAATGAACCTAGGCAGGGCTGCTTTAGCTCACTGGGAAGTCAGACAAGAGGGGGCCTAGGGGTCAGGTTCAGGGGGTTAGCCTGGGATGAACTGCTCCTGCCCATTGCTTCCTGGTGGCAAGTCTCATGGGGTCCCTTCAAGTTTAGTAGGAGATGTGTGCCTGTGAGAGAAGAAGAGGGGCGGGGACAAAGGAATGGGTGTGCTCCTAGAAGAGGCAGTGCACACCGGGACCTTGGTTTTGAGGGGTTTTAAAGGCTAGGACTTTAAGGGAGGTCATAGGGGAGGATCTCAATACAATATTCATCCGTTTTATGCTAATGTGCCAAAATGAGATTTATTCCCTTAACTTCATCTGTCCTTGAATGTGGTTGGCAAATGGCACTAATTGGATTTCTGCTGTCTCCCTACGTAGAGATTTAAGCTATTTACCCTCTGGTTGGGGAGAAGAAGTATAAACTATTTATTCTTGTTTTGCTGGTCTTGGTTCCCTCCTTCTCTCTCTCTCTTTCTTTTTCTTGTTGTTCAAGTACAGTTGTCTCCATTTGCCCCCACCACTTCTTCCCACCCCACGCATCCCCACGGCCTCATTCCTATCCCACTTTGGCTTTGTCCATGTGTCCTTCATACATGTTCCTTCATGACTCTTCCCCTTTTTCCCGTTATCCCTGCCCTCCTCCCCTCTGGTTACTGTCAGTTTGTTTTTCATTTCAATGTCTCTGGTTCCACTTATAGGTGAGATCATATGGTATTTGTCTTTTATCTCCTGGCTTATTTCACTTAGCGTAATGCTCTCCAGATCAATCAATGCTGTTGCAAAGGAAGGAGCTTCTTCTTTCTTTCTGCTGCATAGAATTCCATTGTGAAAATATACCACAGTTTTCTGATCCACTCGTTTACTGATGGGCAGAATGATATCAAACGATGACAATTTGACAAATCCTTCTTGCTCATAAATTGAACATCTCTGATGATGTCACAAACCCAGTTTAACTTCCAAGCGAAAACAAAACTTTGAAGACTATTAGCTGCACTAGACCAACATCCACCACTGAACACTGATTTTTCTTATAAAGCGATTTTCTCCTTAAGATCACCTTCATTGTCCTCAAAGGGACTGCATTAAGTCCAGTTTTAATTGTTGCCTGTTCTTTTGCATAAACACAACAAGAGCAACAATCGATCACCTAGGATCCTTAGGTTTGCTTTGCTGGACCTCAAACATGGAACCTTTAGAGTGAGTCTCGGTCTGCCCTTCAGGGTACAGAAGCCAAGCCACACACCTACCATCCAGCTTTGCCTGAAATACCTGCTTCCTTCAAGTCCTTGAGGTTCCTGTTGTGTGTCAAGGTTCCTCTTTGCCATCTTTCAAGAAAACAACCTTCATACCTTCCCTGAAAATACTGCCATGAACCACACAACCAGACACCGTACCAGGCCATTTCTCCACTGGGCCTTTTTGTTAGCTTTGAAAGTCAACCTCAGTTCCTTAAGGCTTTCTGGTAACAACCAGAATCCAGGCCTGCCTCCTTCAGGCATGATATTCCAGTCGAAGTCTTGGTTAACAAAACCACCATTGGAAACTGGTCTTGTTGGTTTTATGCAAAGAAACTCTATGCTATCTTCAGAATGCCAGATTCTGCAGGGATCAGGTAGGGAGAAAAATACAAAGCATGAAGGAAAATTCTTGTCCTTCCAGTATGCACCAAGATTGCATTTCCATGCTTTATACCTTTTATTGTTTATTTTCTCACTTGATGTTAAGTTTTAACTTTTCCTGGGAAACCTCAGTTTCCTTCAAAAACCAAAGTAAAGCAAAGTCCAAAGTAAAGAGAGAGTTCCAAAAGAAGGCTACTGGAACTAGCCTTACAATCTTGTCTCATTTTCCACCATTCCCACTAATCAGTCCCACAGGCAACCTTTTTTAGATCTCAAAATGGCCCTAAGCTTCACTGGTGGAGGCACTCTCTTGCCCACCAGTGCTTCCACTGGTCCTTTGGCAGAGACCTGACCACTCGCCCTAGCTGGTGCACCAACCAGCATTCCACGGCACAGAGCCCCAACGGTAGAGGCATTCTCTTGCCTACCAGTTCCTCACTGGTCTCTTGGCAGAGACATGACTTCTCATCACCCGGTCTCATGGCAGAGACATGCTGTCTTGCTCCAAGCCAGATTCCACTGGCACCAAATGACCCTTCCTAGGTCCCAAATGGCCAAGGCATCCTCTCCAGCCAGTTTCACAGATAACCTCTTCTAGGTCTCAATGCCAAACAGCAGAGACAGAGGATTCCTGATGTACCTAAAACAGTAAAGTTCTAACCATGTCCCCATCAGAATAAAAAACAAGCAAAGAATAACTGTACCCAAGAGTGAGGTTTCCTTTCCTCCATGTTTAGAACTTTCACAACTTTTCTATATACCTTTACTCATTCAGACCCACTCATAACTCACTTCAATTCTCATTCTTTTCTACACAGGGAAGGACAGTACTCAAACTCACTATCTGGCAGCTTAATGTCCTTAGATTTACAAGCACAAGAATAAAGTAAAAGAAACACTGTCACCTGTGTTGGGAGTCACTGTCCTTTTCTGGAAGAGGAGTTTCAAATCTCCTTCAGGAGTGCAGGTCCAGCTTTCCCTTTCAGCATCAACCACAGAAGAAGGGTCTGTGTCCTCTTCAGGCAGTGCCCATTTTTTCGGTGTGTGGCGCATCCAGGGCTTGATTCCCATCTGCTTCAGGGAAGAATGCTTTGTCAACAGGACATTCATAGGGACCGGTCCATGGTTCAGCTGGCTGCTGTTCAGGACCTTGAGTCTCCCAGGTTTTTCATCTGTCTTCCATTTTTGGGTGTGGTTAATACAAATGACACTTGTTGGAATTCAGCTAGTTCCCTGAGTAGGGTGTTTTGAGCTTTTTACCCTCTGGCTGGGGAGGAGGAAAAGTGTAAACCACTTACTCCTAAGTGTCCTTGGTTTAGGGAAGATAGGATTTTTTGATTTGCTAGATGACTGTAAACTTCTTGCCACATCAACTATCCACTTAGTTTCCCTATTCCACTTGTCCTGGCTTACTAGCTTGTCTCACATTTATACAAACGATACACTGATATGAATAAATTCCAAAAATATTTTTCTGACCAAATGAGCCAGGCACAAGAGTATATACTGTATGATTCCATTTATATAATATTCTAAAAAATTCAAACCTAATCTCTTCCGTTTTCCTTTTTTTAGTTTTGGGCATTCCCTTCTCCAATGGCCCTCCTCCTTGCAGTAAGCACATTGATTGGCACTTAGGGGGTGTTTCCTCCATCCTTTAGGGTCCCGCCTCTTTTTTTGGTCTTGCCACCCTGTTTCTAGAACACCATGGCCTGCTTTACCTTCCTTGCTTCCCAGGTATCATAAACTTTAACTGCTATGTCCACTGGCTGAGAGAGATTCATTCCTAATCTCCATCTAAATGCTGGAGTTTCTTTCTGATATCCAGGGCACTTTGCTCAATCAAAGTCATGTTCACCATCCACAGATTCTCTGGTGCCTGTGGATCAGCATCACTGTGCTTCTTATAGGCCTGATCGAGCCTCTCTAAAAATTCAGAAGAGTCCTCATCTGGTCTTTGTTGAACAGCCAGTATCATATTCTGGCCCTCTTGTTTGGGTACCCCTTTCTTAAGCCCTTCCAGTATGCACTTTCTGTAATGTTCCAGGAAAGATAGTCCCCCATCATTTGGATTCCAGTTAGACTCTGTCAAGGGAATTGCCCAGCTGGGCTAGGGGTCCCTTTGGGATTCTTTTAGTGGAGATGTTGTTCAGTAGCCCAGTTTATAACCAGCTATCTCTCATCCTCAGTTAAGGGAGCTGTATATTTGCCCAGTTTGGATGATAAATGGCAAAAATGAAGGTGATAAGATCTGCCATTTTCTGAGGATCATCCCTATATAAGAGGTTGCAATTCTTCCAATTCAGTGAGTCTCAAGTGGAGAATGGAGTATGGGCCCACACGTAGCCAGCAGGCTGGCCTCGTTGATTTACTCTACCTATGAGATACTGCCTCAGAGGAAACTGGCTCGCTCCAGATAGGTAGGCTCCCTGGACAAACTGGGTGCCCTGACAGGTCTTTGAAGTGGATACCCATCCCTTGTCATATAGGAGTGGAGCTGTTGGCTCTGTGGCCTCTACTTCAGGGGTAGCTTGTGAAAGGGGTGATGGTGAGAGAGCTCCTCCTGCCACCCACCTAGTGTCCTCTGGGGTCAGAGCATTGATGAGGTTTATTTCCTCATTCTTCTCCCCGCGCCTTACTGTCAGTGAGAGGTTTTGAGGCCTCTTCTGTGCACCATCAGATGGTTCTCTGTCCCTGGTGAAACCCTATTATGCAACAACATAAATGCATTGACATAAGGAATTTCATCCCATCTAACTGTTGACAATACTGTTTCCATTGCGTAACAGTACAATAGCTTAGGGAGCCATGCACGGGCCACCTTTCCTCACAATCCAAAACATATGTAGGCCACATAGTATTACAATAATTAATCAGTACCTCCTTGGACATTGAGTAATGACAATACATGCTCCAGTCTGCCAAAATCCTACCTGGGCTTCCTCTAGGAACCAGCACAGAACTGCCTTTATTGGCCCAGATGTATAAGTCAAAAGCTATAACCAGAAAAATCCAAGAAACCTGAGAACATATAAACAAAACTGATATCTGCCACTCCATTATTGCAGAGTACTCACAAGTAAACCTTCTGCCAACCGATCTCATAAACCGTGGTCCTTACACAATGTCTTCCCCAAAGCAGTCCTCACCTGGACCTTGTTTCACAATGCGTCCCTTCCCAGACCTGTCTTCCTTTTCACCAGCCAGGTGTGTTTGGGCAGCCAGTGCCTTGAGTGGACATGCAGAAGAATTCCCAGAGACTGGGAAACCCCACAGTCCCACTCTTGGGGTTGACCAGCCACAGGAAGCTAGAGTCCCTCCAGAGTCATCATTGCTGTTACCAAACAGCAAGTGGGGTCCTGCTGCCTGCTGCCACCTTCTAGCCAAAATTCCAGAGACCAAGTTTTGGTGATAAAGGAAAGAAATCTTTACTCAAAAGCTACACAGTTTTGGGAATAACACCTTTCTACATACATTAGTTACTTACAGCTTTAATCACTTAAGCCTATCAATTAAAGGCCAAACTCGTTTAACACCTGAGTTCTCATATCATTCCCCATTAGTTTTTAATTATATTATTTCTACAGGGTTAGTTTACAAACTAAAACAACATAGGATATAAAAGCTACACAGTTTTGGAAGAATAGCAGGCTTCTGTCTCAGAGCTCATCCCCTCTAGAACACCAAAAGAAGAAGAAGAACCTTGCCACCTTCTGCCAGGCCAGCCCCATCCTAGGCTGCACACCCAGAGTTTCTTCCCATCCAAAATACTGTCCTTGGGGAAATGCAAGATTCCTCAAGGAAGAAAGCCAGAGAACCAGAGAGCTCTTGTTTTATTTTAAATCTTCTGGCGCATAATTCTGTGAGCTTTGGAGGCATTCAGCTTCTCAACCAATGCTGTCCTAGAAGGTTTACTATTGCCCAGGACAACCTTCTCCTGGCCCCTCCCTGCTCCTCCTCAGTGATCTGATCAGATCTGTGTTTCAGTTTCTTCTTGAGATCACTTTCCTTCTAACTGAAGGACTCATTCAGTACTTATTTTAGTGCAGCTTTGCTGATTACAAGTTTTTAATTGTCTGGAAATTATTTTGAAGATTATAGCAATCCTTCGTTTCAGTTCCTTGCAGGTATCTTCACATTCTCATTTGATATCTGTTTTTCCCTGAAGAAGTCAGCTATTGATCTGTCGATATTATTACTCCTTTTTTTGTACATTCTTTTTTTCCTCTGATTTTCAGATTTTCTTGTTGCCTTTGTTTTTTTAGCAGTTTTCCATGGTATGCCTAGGTGTAGGTTCCACTGCCCCTCTCCCCGTCCCCACCATGGGTTTCATGTATTGGGGTTTGATTTTCTTTTGTTAATTTCAGAAATTTCTCAGCCATTATCTCTGCAAATAAAAGTCTTCCCTATTTTATCTTTCCTCCTCTCTGGAATTTCAGTTACATGTGTTACTGTATCTCACTTTTTTTTGTTTTTCATCTTTTTTGTCATTCCCATGCCTGAGTTTTCTCTATTAACATTGCATTTTACTAATCCTGTTTTTAATGTGTCAAGTCTGCCTTAAACCTATTTGTTGAATTCAATTATTTCATTTTATTCAACTCTAGAAGTTCCATCTGCTCTTTCTCGTTTTTTAAATTCCTAGTCTCTGGTGAGATTCTGGATTTTGCCATCTATTATAGTTATTTTGAAGTCATCTGAGGGTCCTTTGCTGTGGCATATTTTTTTCTCTTGGTCCTGTTTCTTTGTGTGGTTTGGCTGAATGTCACACTTTATACAGACAAAGTACAGTGGCTCTGGAGTGTATTATCTTGGCTCAGAGATGCCCCGCCCTATTTCTTGTTTACCACCTGAGTGAAAGCAGACCACCTTAAACCCAGGGAACTGAGCTGAATGGAGGTTTGCCTGCAGTTTTGGTAAAGCTCAGGCTACATCTGACTTATCCCTGTTCCTAGGGTATTGCTTGCCAGGGCTCCTTTTAGTGCGTTCTAAACCTCTATTTTTTTAGTTTTGTAAACCGAAATAGCAAGATTTATTGGGGTGAAGGAACATAATACACCCTTGAGGACACAGAGGGCAAGCAGACTCTAGTGGCAACTGCTACTAGATAAGCCTCCATATACTTTCTTGGTTTTCAGGAAGGGGTAGGCTTTCTTTCGAACTATCCATCCTACCTCATGGGTGCTCCTCCCCACCCCGTCCTGGCTTGGTGATGGGCCCTCCTCCTAATCAGTCCCTTCCCTGGACCTTCCAGGTTCCAAGCCCTCATCCAGTCTGATTCTCTTCCCAGGGTAGGCTCCACCCCTTTGTGCCGCCATTTTGGGTCCTACAGTCCGTGCTCCAAAGTTCTGCTGTGTCACCTGGTTTCTACTGTGCATGCGCCTCCCTCCCCCTAGGCATCTTGGTGTCTGCCGCCTCTGTGCCTAGCAAAAGTACTTCTCTCCACTGTTTTATTCCTCCTCTACTTTTGCTTCCTCAGCTCTGTGAAGCTTCTGAAAATGCTACTCCGTGTTTAGTGGCTTTCTGCTTAGCTCTTGAGCGTCTTGCATTGAATAACGCAGGAATTTGACATATGCTTTAAAAGAGGAAAACCACTAAGTGTTGCCTCACTGCTTTTTAGCTCCCTTCTTCCAGATCCCTGCTCCCTCCAATCCTAGCTGCTTTGGCAGCCTCAACCTCCAAAGGAATGTTGTCTCTCTACAGTCCTGTGAAGTTGCCAAAACCCCTGCTGACTTTTCTGATTTTTAGCTGGCGCTGTTTGCCCTCCTCTAAGCCTCCCTTCCTGCTCCAAGAATTGGCAAAAACTCTGAGGGCAAAAGTGGCTTAGGGAATGAATGCTTACCTTTCTATAGTTAACTTCTTTTTATAATTGGCCCTTAAATCCTACTTCATCTTAGTCCTTAGATGCCTTCAAACAACATTTTTTTTTGCCGATTTAAAAAATTTTGTCTCAGAAAAGAGTATAGTTTTTTTTGCTTTGTTTTTGTTTTTTTCCCCATAAGCTACTCCACTGTAGCTGGGAGCACAAGTCCTAACTTAGCTTTTGAGGGATGATTAAAGTTTACCAAGCAGAAAATGGCCATAGCAGGTAGAAGAAACAATAACTACTAAAACAGAGTCAAACACTGGTTATGTTAACAGCATTGGACAACAATGACGTGGGTGACTCTCCCAAATTTTCTTGAGCTCACCAAGCTTTTCTGAAGTCTTCCAAGTCCAGCATTGGTACAAGGACACAGAAGGTGCCTGGTTGAGTTGAAGGTCAACAGAACTTATGACTGAAGGGTATTGGTGATGAGGCCAACATTCACAGTTTAAGGACTCGTGTTTTTGAAAGAGTCCTATTGTCTGGATAAAAATGAATATTCTAAGTATGTATGCACAGGCAATGCCCCCCCCCACCCACACACACACTCGGGCACACATACCGATCCATGTACCTCACGACAGTGCAGCAGGTAGAGTTATTCAGATTTTCTGAAAGAAGAGATTAAGACCCCAGGGAACATTCGGTATTTATTGTGTCACATCTATTTTTTATGACAACCTTCAGTTCTCTGCCTGTGGGATTCATTCAAAGCTGGTCTCTTGTCTTCTTCCTGTCAGGAAACTTATACATCCCTCCCTGGCCCCACAAAGAACCAGCCCTCAAAGAGGTTAGAACAGTTGAGTCGAAGGAAGAAGGGTTTTAACTATTTCCTGTAACTGAGTCATTGTGCTCTAAGGACTTTGATACAAAGATATCTGATTAATGTGGACAGGACCAACTGGAACTTGCTGGAGCTGAGCTGCTGCTATATCTTTTCACCATCATCTGCAAGGGAGGCTTCTTAAATAAACCATGAGAGAGAGGTTTGGACCCCACTGGAAAGATAAATTATTTTCAGGGGCTTGAGCTTCCCTGCTTTGCATCTACTTAGTGAGCAAATGACACATTGATTACCTACTAAAGCAATGGTCATTTATTTGAACCCCTAATAAGGTGGCATTCATTTTTTTTTTTACTTTTTTTAAAGTATATTTTATTGATTACACTATTACAGTTGTCCCATTTTTTTCTTCCCTATTCCCCTCTGCCCTCTACCCCCACCCTCGACCTTAGTTCATGTCCAGGGGTCATACATATAAGTTCTTTGGCTTTTCCATTTCCTACACTATTCTTAACCTCCCCCTGTCTATTTTGTGCCTACCATTTATGCTTCTTATTCCTTGTACCTTTCCCCCCATTCTACCCCAACCCCCTCCCTGCTGATAATGCTACATGTGATCTCCATTTCTGTGATTCTTTTCCTATTCTAGTTGTTTACTCGTTGGTTTTTATTTTTGTTTTTTTTTTTTCGATTCGGTTGTTGATAGTTATGAGTTTGTTGTCATTTTACTGTTAATAGTTTTGATCATCTTTTTCATAGATAAGTCCCTTTAACATTTCATATAATAAGGGTTTGGTGATGATGAACTCCTTTAACTTACCTTATCTGGGAAGCCCTTTATCTGCCCTTCCATTCCAAATGATAGCTTTGCTGTATAGAGTAACTTTCTATGTAGGTCCTTGCCTTTCATAACTTGGAATACTTCTTTCCAGCCCATTCTTGCCTGCAAGGTTTCTTGTTGGGAACCGCTCTGCCTGGTTTCAGGAGTTGTAACTGTCCTCCGTGGCTAAGGCTGAGTGAGCGACCTCCGGACTGTGAGCCACTGAGGAAACAAAGCTTATCTCCCTGGCAAGAGTGCTGCTTCTGCCATCTCTGGCTCCCAATGCCTGGTCAGTTAGTCAGAGTCTATGGGTATGACCCCTGAGAGGAGGGGCAACCCAAGCAGACACAATCTTGTGGGTGGCCATCAAGAAAGGACTTGGGGGCTGCAGCAAAGTGAGGGCGAAGGACCCTCACCCCCCTGGCTATTTTGACATAGCCCGAGTCCCCTTTCCATCTGGGAGAAGCTCTGGGAGAAGCACTTCCTGGCTCTAATCCACTTAAGCCTGAATCTATGACGGGAAGGGGGTGCAGCCTTCTGCCGGCTAGAGTGGTTCCAGGGTGATTGGACATGAGAAAGAATTAGTCAAATCCTGTGAAGCTTGCTTTGCTAAGAGTTCTTTTATCCATATGATAAGGGTCTGGGCAGGAAATGATTATGTCTCCTAAAGTTTTTGCAGCCCCCTTACCTGACAAACACTGACTCATATGAAGCCCTCAGATTTCTTTGAAATGTTATCTGTTGTTTGATCCTTGCCACCTGACATTGATTGATGAGCTTTACCTGTATCCCTGTGTGTTAGGAACCTAAAACAAGCCATTGAGGAAGAGGCTCTGGGTCTTTTTCCTTTGAGAGTCTGACCACCTCTCCTCCCCAAGCAAATCATGTCTTGGTAGTATTATTTTCATCCGTGGCAGACGGGCGGGGGGCGGGGGGGGACTTGCGCAGACTTTCCCCCACAGTTTCTTTTGAGAAATCAGTAGACAGTCTGATGGGAACTCCTTTGTAGGTAACTGTCTCCTTATCTCTTGCTGCTTTTAAGATTCTCTCCTTATCTTTAATCTTGGGAATGTAATTATGATGTGCCTTGGTGTGTGCTTCCTCGGGTGCAGCTTCTTTGGGACTGTCTGAGCTTCCTGGACTTCCTGGAAGTCTATTTCCTTTGCCAGATTGGGGAAGTTTTTCTTCATTATTTGTTCAAATAAGTTTTCAATTTCTTGCTCTTCCTCTTCTCCTTCTGGCATCCCTGTGATTGGGATGTTGGAACATTTAAAGTTGTCCCAGAGATTCCTAAGCCTCTCCTCATTTTTTTGAATTCTTGTTTCTTCATTCTGTTATGGCTGAATGTTTATCTGTTCCTTCTGCTCCAAACCATTGCTTTGAGTCCTGATTTCCTTCCACTCACTGTTCGTTCCCTGTACATTTTTCTTTATTTCACTTTGCATAGCCTTCACTTTCTCTGTTGGGAACCGTCTGCCTGGTTTCAGGAGCTGTAACCTCCCCCCTCCCACGCCTGGCCAAGACTAAGGCTGAGTGAGCGACCTCCGGACCATAAATTCATAACTGGCCTCCAATGCTTGATTAGTTAGCCAATGACAGATAAGATTCCCCAAGGGGGGAATGACCTAAGATAGGCATGATCATGTGGAGGCCCCAGGGAAGGACTTAAGGGGTTATGGAGAAAAGGGGTGCTGGACCCACACCCCTCAGCTTTGATGAAGCCTGACTCCCCTGAGTCCTCGAGAAGTCTCTGATAATTCCTTGGCTGCCTTGCCTCCTCTGCCTGACTTAAGCCTGAAACAATGACAGGGGGCGGTGCAGCTCTGTGCAGGAAAGGGCGGGCTCCCCAGGTAATCAAGCCTGAGAAAAGATATGTAAATTCCTGTGACACCTGCTATGCTAAGAATGCTTTTATTTAAAGTCCCCAGCAAGAAACAAGTTTACTTTCCATAGTTTTATGTCCCCTTAGTTGATACACCCTAAATCAGAATAAGCCCTAATGGTTCCTTATCTATCACCTAGTCCTTACTGCCTGAGAATGATTAATAAGTTGTACCTGAATTCCTGCGCAAGAAACCCAATAAAACCACTGTCCAGGCAAGGGTCAGCCCACTCTCCCTTGAGAGAGTGGCCAGGCCACTCCAAGGCACTCCCTTCTTGAGGGAGTAGCCGTGCTGTCCCCTTTTCCTTCACAGGACTCAGTAGTCTGTGTGAATTTGTCTCACGTCTCATCCATAATGCCTCAGGCACTGCCAGCCGGTGCCTGCGACATCTTTCCTCTATTTTGCAACCACACTCAACCAGTTCTGTAAGCATCCTGATTACCAGTGTTTTGAACTCTGCATCTGATAGGTTGCCTATCTCTTCATTGCTTAGTTGTTTTTCTGGAATTTTGATCTGTTCTTTCATCTGGGCCGTGTTGTTTTTGTCTTAGCACAGCTGTTACATTGAAGGGGCAGAGCCTTAGGTGCTCATCTGGAGAGGTCAGAGAGGGAACAATGCTGCATTCTTGGCTCTGGGCCAGCTTTCAGTCACTTTCCCCACTACCCACGAGCAAATTGGGCCCTTCTGGTGCTGATACCCAGGTGTGTGGCTTTGTGTACATTCTAAGACCCCGTGGATCTCTCCAAGGAACTCTCCTGCCAGGCTGGGAGTTTCTCCTGCCACTGTAACCCCCACAGGTTTTTACAGCCAGGGGTATTGAGGCTTTCTTTCCCTGCGCTGAAACCCTGGGTTGTGTGGTCTGTCTTTCTCCCCAGTTGTTTCTTCCGGCTTATCTGCACATAAATGTGGGACTGCCCAGTCTGCCAGCAGCCACCTTGTGCTCCTGGTCCTCCAGCCCCTGGCTTGCCACGTATCCTCTCCACCCCAACTACCTCTCTTTGCCCCTCCTACCAGTCTGAATGACTGTTTCCTCTTTAACTTCCATACAGTTCCATTTTCTGGCAGTTCTGGTTATTTTTTTGTTTTTAAATTTGTTGTTGTCCTTTTGATTGTGCAAGGAGGCAAAGTGTATCTACCTACACCTCCACCTTGGCTGGAAGTCTCCAGGTGGCATTCTGAATTTTCTTTATTCCAGATAATGTTCAAATTAATTTGAATTCCATGTATTTCTATCTCTCACTTCCCCATCTTACCTAACCTTTTAAAAGGAGACATTTCTATTCAGAAATTTACCAAAATATGTGATTTAAACTCATGTACATGGCCCTTTGAGAGGTTAACGAATCAAATCCCACTTAATAATTCATTTAACAACTCAAAATTCAGCTAATATATATTTTTTAAAGAGCAGTTATTGACCATCACCATGTGCAGCTGTTATGCTGGGTGCATACAGAGTACCTGGGTTCTCCTGGTCACAAGAAGCTCATGTAGCAGAGGCCATCACTGTCCCATTTTGCAGGTGTGGAAACTGAGTCACTTTATTAGGCTCATTTTCCTAGTCTATAAAATGGTGACAGTGGCGAAGCCTATTTCTCTCAGGCTCTTGTGAAGACTAAATACATAATCCACACAAGTGCCCGGGGACACACAGCCAGGTGGCAGCAAAGTGCGATTTGAACCAAGTCTGCATGAGAGGATACTTGCGCTTTCCTGCTGTCCTGGGATGCTTACCCTCTATCAAGGAATTTCCAGGACAGAGGATTAGCTGCTTGTTGATTAGCAGTCTGACTGACTTTCCTAGAGCTGTAACATTTCCTTACATTTCAGCCTACAACTCTGTGTGCATGTATGCGTGTCATTTTTCCCAAACAGCAGGGCCCTTTGTAGGTATTTACTCCTACACCAAATGCTGGCAGAGTCCTGTTCTTTGCAGCAAGAAAGACAAAGATGCATGGAGACAGAGAAAGAGGGCCAGCAGAGGTAGTGTTTGAGTACCATGTGGGGATGGAAAGTCCAAACAGAAAATGTGGGATGACAGTGTTCTCTAGGACCAAAGCCCTAGGCTGGGTGTACAGGTTAGTAACTGTGGGCCTCCTGCAGAAAGCCACTGTGGCTTCATCTGGGAGAGGAGAGTTTGGCTTCTTGCCTCTGCCCCCATCTGTACCCCATCAGACTGTGGATCCCAGCAGTCTCCCGCTAAACCTAGACGTGGCCTCAAGATCTTCAGTGTAGCACTCTAGCAACTGGTACCAACTGTTCAGGGTTGACATTCAAGGTGAAACTTATCTGCCATCCCTGGATCTAATGAGTTCTAAAGATAGTTTTCAAATCTGATGTGTTTGGTTCCTGATTTCAGGACACAAAATCTACTTAGTTGTTTCTTTGTACATCCTGTGTTCTGTCTAGAATACCCTCCCTCTTTTTTCCTTACACATTATGCCCACTGTTCAAAATGCAACTTTAGCATCTTTTCCGCTTACTGTTTGTCTTACCTAGAGGTCAATCCAATATCTTATTTTTCTCTGGACCCCCACTTGGTGGATAGATGCCACCAAGTGTGTGTTGGATGGGCTGATGAGCTGATGCCTGTTGTGTGGACATCAAGGGTGGGATTTAAAAATCAATAGTTCACTGTTAAAGCACCTTCTCTGTGGAGGCTCCTGCAGCATGTGCAGTGCCCTGTATGGGTGGAGACCCCATGTGGAGTGGAGCTTTGAGGTCGAACAAGTGAGTATGCATGTCCCAGCAGTGCTGCTGATGTGTGGTCTTTGTCAGATGATGTCACTGCTCTAAGGAACACTTCCCTTGCTTTGGAAGTTTGTTTTGAGGGCATCAGGAGTAATTTGTTAAGCACTTAATAAGTACTCAGTAAACAGTGCATATTATTATATAGAAACTCACACTGTAGTAAGGAAAAGGTTCGAGTGCAGTAGCCAAAAGAGCATATAGTCCTTGATGCATAGAGTGATTCAGTGACTCTCTGAACCTGAAGCCATGAAGGAAGGGAGCACCTTGGAACCCCACAGCTCTCCTTTTGGGGACTTGCCCTAGAGAGACCTTCCATGTGTGCACAAGCAGACATAGTCTAGGAGGCGCTGTGGCCCTGGTTCTAAGTGTGAGAAATTGGAAACAGCCTCACTGCCTATGAACAGTTCAGTGGATAGCATTATCCATCTGACTCTGGAATAGCAAATGGCAAGTAAAAAGAATGAGCTGGAGCTCTGTGTTCTGGCACAAGAAAATGCCTGAGACATCTTTTTGGGTGAAAAAGCAAGTTGTGGTTTATCGTGTATGTGTGCCTGGACACACATACTGGCACGCTATCTGTTCTACAAGTACACGTAATTTATCTGGATATAGAGAAGAAAGTCTGAAAGAATACACTCCAAATGAATGCAGTAGTTACCTCTGGGCAGTTCCAGCATGTTTAGAATTGTAAAAAAGGTCAAAGGGGACTTACCTTTATCTGGTGTTTTTAATTTTGTAAAGAATACGTTAGTATGTATAGCTCATGTAGTAAGGATATAAAGAAAATTATAAGAGAAGGAATGCTGATGATTTCGGCCCAAGGAGAGGGAGTTTCCCAGTATAGGACAATTATATCCTCAAACTGAGAGTTGACAGTGACCACACAGAGGTAAGACCTGGCCCTGGAACTATGTTCCTGGTTGTACATGTGAGTATGTGTGTGACTCTGCATGTACACATGCACACATATGAATACACAGGAGACACATATATGTGAGTGTGTGTGCGTGCACATGTGTGAGTACGTGTGCGCATTGCTTTCTGGTCAAGTCTTGGCCTCTAACTCTCACTAGTGCCCTTTTCTTGAACTTTTGTTCCATCAAAGACTGAGCCTGTTGGACTAGATCTGTGGTTTTTAAATGTCCTTAAGCTATAGCTTTTGTGTTCAGAAGAAATCTGTTATGATGTGTGAACACAGATACGATATGATTCTGAATGGAGCCAGAATGGACATTCTGAGGTTCTTGGGTCAGAAGCCCAGCTCCTCCAAGGCTGGAGGTCTGGAGAAAGATGAGCTCCTTTCCTTCCAGGCCCCCATCACCTGCCTTCATTAGGGCCCAGCACATTCGTGCAGGATCCTAGAGGTACTACTGACCAGGTTAGGGCTGATGTACCATTTCACATAGTTGTAAGGAAGTCATGAAAGATGAACCTTGAGTCAGGCAGTACAGTTTTTGCTGACAGATATATGCAAAGGTTCCATCTGGAATGAAGCTATTGAGCAAAGGAAACTTAGAAATTAGCCAGTGGTTTTCTGTTCTGCATTCTGTACATGTCATCATAAATCAAGTGCTGGGCACCTGGTGCTTCCTAGTGTGCCATGCTAGCATGCAGTAGAGAGATTGGGAGGCTGCAGAGGGAGAGAGGACACAGAGTTGAAGTGTTGAGTAGGTAAACGCCTCCTGGAGGGAGAAGGTTGGCCAGAGCATGTGACTGCATTCCTCAGAAGTCTCACTTGTAGCAGGACTAGAGCCTTACACTGCAGTTTGAGAATTTAAGTTAGCTCTAGAGAAGTACTTCCTGATTTGCAATGAGAGATTATAATGTGATAACTGAGGGAAGGAAGCTATAGAGCCCTTATCTTCCTTTGAAGATATTTAAGGAAAAGCAACAGTGTTATTCTGTAATTGTAATGTGGTGTAACAGCCCTCTTCCCCATCTTATCACAAGCAACAAAAGGGCTACTTCCTCTGTGTCAGCATCAGCATTCTGTCTCTACCTCCTCTGGCTGGCAGGCAGCTGGCCACCAGGTTTCTCCCATGAAGAGTTTCTTGGTGGTTTGCTCCTGACTGCTGCTCAGGTCAGGGAGGTCATCCCCCTTCTAGTGATTCATTCCCAAAGCACCTGATCTGGGACTGGGGACACCATCTACAAAAGGGAGTTGGGGAGAACCTGGTTGTATTTGCATATAACCTTACTTTCTCTTAATGTCTTTTATAACCACTTCAAAAAGAGGACTAGAGCCCTGCCTTGTGTGGCTCAGTGGATTGAATGCCAGCCTGCAAACCAAAGGGTCACCAGTTTGATTCCCAGTCAGGGCACATGCCTGGGTTGCAGGCCAAGTCCCCAGTAGGGACTGTGCGAGAGGCAACCACACATTGCTGTTTCTCTCCCTCTCTTCCCCTCTCTCTAAAAATAAATAAATAAAATCTTTTGAAAACTAAAGAGGGTTAGATAATGGTAATCTGGAACCTCTCCTGAGACCGGTACCAGACAGGACATGTGCACAATGGGTAAGACATAGTCTTTGCCTCCACTGAAGAGCACAGACACTCTCCTAGGCTGCCCTTCTTGCAGCCTGCCCAGCCCCTGCCCACCCCAAGATAGAATGCCTCCTTTTGTGCCCTTTGGAACCTGGGGGTCACTGGGATACACCCTAGGGTGCCACTTACGGCACCATTTTGCACTTCTGTGTTCAGGCATCACATTCTACTATATCACAGACTTTTTGTGGGCAGGGAACTTGCTTTACTCACCTTTCTATCCCCAGGGCCCATTTAATGAGTAGAAACCCACCATAACATTATATACATGCTGCATAACAATACATAACATTACATGCGACAGCAGCGTATGAATAAAGCACTCTCAGAGCAGAGGCAATGGAGCGATGAGTTCTGCCTGGGGCTTAGGAGATGAATTCACCTTTGTGCTGGATCTAAGCAGGCTCTGCTATCAGTGGTCAGTGTGAACAGAGACTCAGGGTGGGGCCTTTCTCTGTGGGCTGTTAAAGGAAGGTAGGGTACCTGCACTGGGCGGGGGGAGAAACCCATATTTGAGGGGGTAAGGATGAGGTTTGGATGCAGCTGAAAAGGCAGGTTGGTACCAGATACAAAGGGCCTTCTGAGCTTATGAAAGAATTTGGAATTCACCCTACAGGTAGTGGTGAGTCATAAAAAAGCTTTTAAGGATAAAATTGGCATGATCAGACTTGTGTTTTAGAAAGATAACTGGCCACATTTGGGAGATGAAAATGGTAATGGTGTTGGGTGGGAGGCAAGAATTCTACCTAGGACCTGCTACAGTACTGTAAGCCAGAAGAGCCCACCATCTGGTGGCCACACACAGAGGGTCTCTGTGTGGGCATGTTCTGGGGTACAGCGGGAGTCAGGCAGAGGGGCTCCTGTGCTCAGGGCAGAGAGATGGACAAATGGTCAGCAGCAGAATAAGGTCATTTTACAATGTGCTGTGAGGAAGATAAAATAGGATAATGTGCTAGAAGAGGGTGATGAGATTCTAGATGGAGGATCATGGCTGTCCCTGACACTAGAACACAACTGCGATTAGAATGGTTTGGGCAGATACCTAGGCACGGGTGCAGCCAGTTACCAGGAGACTAAGCACCAGGCCAGGAAGGCCAGGTCTAGTGGTGGGTGGGTGAGGAGTTGAGAGGCGGGGAAACTCTTGACTGAGGGTGGGATGATCATGAGCCTCCCAAAGGTTTGTTCACTGCCCCCTCCCCCAGTGCTGTGGGCAGATGAGGGCCACTCCAGCTACTGGTGGGGCAGTGGGCTCAGCGAAGGTCATGTTGGGTTCAAAGCACCTGGAGCTAAGGTCCTGGACTAATGCCCGACTCCAAACCAGGGATTCTGATGGGGGTTCTGAGGAGGGTAGCTACAGGTTCCAGGGAGAGGGCGGACTTGAGAGGCAGCTTCCACCCAGTGCTTTCATACTGTTTAGAGATCCATGAGATGGGAAATTGGGCTTAGAGATGACAATTCGTTAATCTCCTCCCCTCAACAAAGATGAAACTGGCATTTCATTTTCAGCTCTATTAATGGACTCACTTTGGGAATAAAGCCAGCATCCCCCAAGGCATGGCTGGGGCTCATTTCCTTTGTGCACCTTTGTTTTGTTATATTTAGATTAACTTCTAGGGATTAAATGTTATTACAGTCGAAGATTTTTTTTTAATTATTGAAGCTGTTGCTTAACACGAGCATCATGAGGTTGATTTTTCCAAGTACTATTGCCCTGCCCTGCTTCCTAAGAAAAAGCTTTGCTCTTGTTTATTTGTGATTATTGCTACTGCGGAAAGTAGCAGCCTGGTCGGAGGCAGGGCCTTTCTGTCTAACTTGTGATGGGCTTGGCTGTGGGCCCACCCTACAATGTGGTGTGTGAGTGTGCACATTTTTTTCCCCAAGAAGGTAGCCCTGGCCAGGGTGTCAAAAAATTGTTAGATGGTAAAATGGTGGCTGAGACAAAGAATTCCCCTCAGATCTGATCATGGTCAACCACACTACTTGTTCCTCTGCAAGCACCAAGGACTTTGGGCTCTGTTGACCTCCCAAGAGGCTGCCAGCAGGACCCAGCATGGTAGAGGCTGGATACTGTGTCCTGGTATCCAGTTATTCCAGGATTGGGTGGATGTTCCAGATTTATTTCCTCTGCAGCACTCTGTAAAAGCATATTCATTTTAACAGACCTTGAAGTTTAATGGAAGCAGGTATCTCAGGTGGTTTCAAGATCTTTACAGTCTCCAGACTATAGGAAGAGGTAGAGATATTGCAGGGTCCGAGTGGTTGGGGTCTCCATCCCTGCTGTTAAAGAGCTATCTGTCTCTGCAAGTGGCAACAGAGGGCCTTCCCTGAAGTTTTCCATCAGCAAAATGGTGTGCATGGTATGGGATGGCCACATGGGACCCTTGACACTTGATTCATGCCCACCCCATGTACACCCAGGCCAGAGTATATCTTGAGAGACACAACTTGACTTGTGGCTGTTGGCTGCTGGTTTTATTGTACAGGAAAGGGCTTCTGTTCTGGGGATAGTCAGATCCGAGAGAGTCAAGATCCACGATTCTAAGACTTCCCCATAAAGTCCAGTCTCTCTGGGAAGTTGAGGGTATCTATACTAGGCCGCGATTAACCACCACTACTGTCATTGCTCCCCTCCCACTCACACATACAGGTACCAATTACATGAGGGTCTGAGTCACTCTGCCTGGTGCCATTCCTGAAACCACAGAGCTCATGGCTGGACAGGCCCTCAGGGTCATCCAGTACAGTACAAGATGCAGGCAGGGTTATTCCTCACCAAGCTATCCATTCCATTCCATCTCTGCACAGCCCTGACTATTACAGAAGTGCTCTCCAGTGGAACTCAGGGCTCTCTAGGGAACTTCCTAGCTTTGTCCTTGGGACTTCTTAGAGCACAGTGAAGATGCCTCTGTATTCCAGCCAGACAGATATTTGAACATTTGTGTCCCCCTACACTTCTCCTTAAGCTTAATCCTTCCAGGAATAATACTCAATTCATGAAATCAAAGCACATGCTAGGCTTCCAGTCTCCATCTCCTCTCCCTGTGCTCCCTGTTAGTAACAGACTCTGGGATCCAGAGCAGGCTGAGCAGCCAGAATGCAGTGCACCATCATTTCACTTGTCTAGGGACTGGGTTCTGTCAACAGCACACTCACCAGGTTGCAGCACCTTATTAGCCTGATTGTGCACTGTCTAATTAGCAGGGCCCCACGGACCATTCATATAAAGGTTCTGCAAGCTCATTTCCATGCACATCTATTAAATGCTGTTTGGAATTGTGTTGAGGGACTTGTATTTATCCCCAATAAACTTATTTGGGTATATTCAGCCCAGCCTACAGGCTGATTATTTGGATATGTGGATTCTGTCACCCAGCATATGCATGAACCATCCCTCCCAACTCAGTCTTCCATAAACTTGCTAAATGTACCTTCTCTTCTTCAACTAAGTCATTGATGAA
>PVKM010021359.1:0-22627 GCA_004027735.1 Carollia perspicillata
AGAGCGAAGGGGGCAGGTCCCGGGGGTGGACCTCCGTGTCCCAGCCCCACTCCTGCGACGTCCCAGTGGCTCCTCGACCAGGGAGAGCAGGGACAAGGCCCCGCACAGACACCCTTCAAGGCTCCCCCCGGCTCGCACAGGTGGGACTCCTGACGGCAGTTGGTGTCCATGAGGAACCGCACAAGGTTCCTTGTCTCAACCTGGCTCAGGAGCACCCGGGAGAGTCGCCCGAGGCACGCAGAGCCACTTCCTAACCAGGACGTCTGTCACCTCTGTGCCGTGTCCAGAGGACGAGGACCCAGTGTGCAGGCTCCAGAGGAAGAGCCGCAGGCTGGGCATGGGCACGGGCACCGCTGGGAGTGGACGGCGGGGCCGCGGCCGAAGTCCTTGGAGAGCAGCCCCGAACGTGCATGTGGAGGACGGCCTGGCTGTGTGGACCGGTGTGCACCGAGGGCGGACCGGAGGGAAGGGCCCCCGAGCAGGGATGGGACTCGGCACAAACTTCTTTTACAGCATGAACGTGAACACAGACGAGTACGTTTAAAATCCCCCTGCTGACTGCCACCCGATGCCTCAGACCGAGGGGGAGCACGAGGCCCCAGGAACTCCGAGAGGACAGGGACGAGCAGAGACCGGGCTCGGCCACGAGCCCCCATCCCCTTCAACTGAGAAGATCCCCCCTTCCGGTGGGGATGGCCAGGTGCGAGAGGGGCTCACCTGTCTCCTCAGGCCGCTGGACTGGACGGGTGCATTCTCTTCAAACTTGGCCAGCAGCTGGGTCGCCATGTACTTGACTTTGTTCTGGTTGCCGAGGGCAACATCAGTCCGCCGGTCGGTCAGAGCGCTCCCCAGAGCCGGCCGCCCTCCTCTGCAGCCCCGGGGCACTTCCTCCTGATCAACAGCGATACCACACGGCCTCCATGAGAGGAGCCCCGTACGCCCCTCCCTGGAAGGAGCACATGGTGAGCGTGTTTCCACGCCCCAGTCTCGGACGGAGTGGGAGAGGGTCCCTGGCTTCTGCTGGCATTGTTACCACCCAGGACGGCGGGCCTGTGTGTGTCACCACAACATCAGGCCGGCAAAGCCCCGAGAGACGCACCTGCCCGTAAGCAGCCTGACAAAGGGGGACACGGAGACGCAAAGGGGGACACGGAGACGTCCAGCAACAGTGGTTAGAAAACTAAGGACTTAGGACAAGAAGGGCAATCTGACGTGATCATTCCAACGAATGCCAGACGACCCACCTCTTCGGACTGACTGGTCTTCCTCCTCTTCCCGGCACCGTCCAGGTCCTTCTCCTTCTTGTCCTGCAGCAAAGAGGGGCCAGACCACACGTCGTCCACACCACACCTCGCCGCTGGGCTCGCAGCTCATCCCAGCTGCGGCCACTCACCTTGGGGGACCGCTTCCGGGAGATGGTCTGACCGAGCTTGCTCAGGAAGGAGATGGGGGACTTGGTGCTGGCCACCAGCACCGCCTTCTCCTCAGCGCTCAGGGCCGCGGCATCTGTGGACAGAGGGCAGCGGTCAGGGACAGCGCTGCAGGGGCCCCGAAGGACCCCTGGAGGCTCTGAAGGGTCAGCAGGAAACGACACAAAGAGAACGCGCTCAGGTCTGGACACCGAGTCTCTCTCTCTGTCCCCACAAACGCCCCCACCCCTGGCCCTCCGCCTGCGTCACAGCAACATTTACAGGTGCTGGGAGTTGGCTGTGACTGGTCGTGCGAGCGGAGCACCGGAGCCTCACCTGTGTGGCAAAAGCCTCAAGGCAGAGAGGGGGACGCAGGGCCACAGGGTCGGGGGTGCCAAGCCCACTGCACCCTGAGGGGCTCCCTAACCGTGTGGACTGGTGTCCGAGCCTTGGGTGTCTGCTGTGAAAACTGTGCACCTCGTCAGAAAAAGCCAGACATCTATGAGGCCACATGGGCTGGGAGACCCTGGAGCATCACCAACTGCAGGTTCCAATGTCTTATTAGTGACAATAGTAATTTTTTAAATAGTTAAAACTAACAATACAGCTAACATTTATTAAGTGCTTCCACTTGAGAAGCATTCTTCTTAGCATATCACAGTCCAGTTACAGAAAACCCCCGTTTTACAGATGGGGAAACCGAGGCACAAGACAATGGAGTAACTGGCCTAAGGTTGGACAGGTGTTAGGACTAGGGTGTGAACCCAGCCTGGACCATGGGCGACACTCTTAAGCACCGTGCTCTGCTCGTTCCGGAGACAACAGAGGGCGACAGAAACTCCTGGGGCAGCAGGCGGACAGACTGGGGCCTCACGCTGAAGGGAGGTTTGGAAAGCGGGAAAACGGAGGGAAGCCAGAGGGGCCAGAGGGGAAGCAGCGACAGGAAGAAGACTGGGAGCACGTCCGGGCAGGGTCCCGGATGCCGAGGGGGAGCGCGAGCCCAGGGAGGGAGGTCGTCCCACGGTGTGGGCCGGCGCAGCCAGCCACTCGCAGCCAGCCGCGGGGGAGGTGCACATGGACGTGTGGGGCCTCGTGACAGTGGACACCTGCCTGGCAGAGCAGTGAAGGCTGCCGGGGGTGACAAAGGCTGGGCAGGAGAGGAGCAGCCCACAGGCGTGAACCCCTTGTTTCAGAAAGGCTGGTTCTGAGAGAAAAGGGAGGGGAGGTGGTGGAGGCCGGGAACCCTTTGGACACGAGGGCTGTTACGTATTCACAGCCTTGGCGCGAGAGGCCGGGTGAGGGTGACAGGCAGGCCCGGGGTCAGTGCCGGCCTGCTTCCGGGAGCACTGACGAGGACACGAGGGCCCCCCGCCCCGACCTGAGCCCCAGGTCCTCACCGCGGGGGGACAGCGAGTCCCGGAACATCTCGTAGAACTGGGTCAGGTACATGACCATGGAGAGCTGGTCGGGCTCGCCCACCGAGGCCATCTCCTTGCCCGTCATGATGGGGCAGATGCCCAGCTCCTTCTCCGCGACGTCGAAGGCCAGCTGGTTGTTCTTCTCCACGTCGTGCTCGTCCAGGGAATCGAAGTCTCTGAGCAATGGGGCGAGGAAAACACGTCAGGACGGGGAGCTCGTGCCCTCCCCAAAACCAGTGCCAGGAAGTCGCCACCACCTCTCAGTGGCTCAGCCAAAACCCTGTGGGCAGGGATTCCCTGAAATCTGAGGGCGAATCACGCTGGAGAAGAAAAGTGATCGAATCTCTCCATGAAGGAAAAAAAAGGAGGGGGAAGCTGAAAAACTACCATCGTTTTCTTACTTTCTTTTTTGTGTGTGTTTTTTTAGGTCAGAATATTTCATTATTTTTAGAACTTTAGACTGCTACTTCTCCTCACTTTCCCCTTACACAAATTTCTTACCAAAACACGGGCTCAAGAACAGGGGCCCTTCACTAGGTGTCTTCTTGCTTCTCACATGTGCTCTGCATCGATCAACCCAATGCTCCCTGAAGACACAAACCCCACTGGGCCCCGGCTGCTTCGGAAGGCCGGGCAGCGTCTCCCTGGGGCCCACGACCAGCCCCTGATGCCCCGAGTCCCCTCTGATAAACCTCACTCGGCCTCCTCCTTGAAGGGGAATTCCAAAACTTTCCTCAAAAGATTTTTCCATTGCTAAATGTCTCGAGTTTTCCCAAGTACTTAGAATGACAAGTGTTTCCCACGGGGTTTGAGACCGACCACTGCCCTTCAGTCCAGGAAGACCAAGTCTCCTTCAGCGACCTAGTGAAGTGGGAGGCCTCGCACGGCCAGCCGACGGCCCACAGCAGGTTTTCAGGGTCAAAACACCCTTTCCCTGCAGAGTAAGCCTGCTGACGGACAGGCTCGCCCCGAGTGGGGTCCCCGTGGTCTGAACCGGGCGAGTTCCCTCCTCACAGCACCGCCCTCTGGGGCGAGCACACAGCCCAGGCCTCCAGGCGCCCCCGCAGGAGTGGGCCCCTCGCCCGCACCTCCCGCCCCACACGCTGGGCTCCCTCCAGTCACAGCCACCTCAGCCCTCTTTCCTGCCGCCCCCTCGGAAGGCCCTCCTCCTCACCCGGCTCCTCCTCCGAGCACCCCCGTCCCATCACGTATCAGTCTTTTCCATACTGCCCCCTCTCAGAGGGGCGAGCCCTGTGTTACCTCTGCGTGAGCTGTGGTGCAGGAACAAAGGGCCACTCTCCTTTTTCCGCACCAGCCAGAAACCCAGCCCCCACGCTGCCCACCCCCAGCAAGGCTGCCGCTGCAGCTCCTGCCATGTGCACTTACAGTCTAACACAAACAGGAACTGTTAAGCAAACATTAAAACAAAACAAACACAGAAAACTGGGCCCTTAAGTGGACCTAATGATAAAAGAACAGGCAGCCAAAATAACTCTACACGCTCTGCTTCCGCTCCAAACACGCTTGTCTGGAGCCCAGGGCGAACGCCCTCAGAGAGCCTGCCGCACGCAAGCTGTCCGCTTGACCCAGGTTACCCTACCGCACCGATTCGGCACGGAGGCCCCCAGGGGAGCGGCCCCTGGTGGTGACCACGGTGACCCAAGGGCTGCAGGGCTGAGCGAGCACCTGCAGGTATGTGGGCCATGGTGGGAGAGACCACCACCAGGCGCGGGGAACACACTCGCCGTGAGCCAGCTCTCCTTACGATCAGTAACAGTGGAGAGACCGGTGGCAGAAGCAGAGCTCGACCTGTGGTCACTACAGAGGTTCCCTCTGTGCGAAGTGAACACTCCCAGGTGGGTGTTCAAGGCCGCTTTTGACCTCCTGAGTGTTGTGCTTTACAGACTCGGAGAATCATTTCCACGCTGAGCTACACAATGCTTGACATGCAGAGTTTTAAACAGAATCAAATCAAAATTAATCACTGCTTTCCAGAGAAGGTGTCTCACTATGGATTCCACTCTGGGAAAAAGCACAAATCTGGCGACTTGATAGCAGGGTGCTCCGAGGCCTTGGGGACGTGGAATGCAACAGGAAGGCGGGCCCCCACTCACATGAGATCGGGGCGGTACCGATGGAGAAGGGCGCACAGGGCCAGGCCACTCTTCCAAGACACAGTGAGGTCCACCACGCTGACCCCTGCGTAGCCCTCCGTCTGCCTTTGGCACCAGCTCAGCAGTTTGTTTGGACGAGGCACAGACTCTACAAGAACAGAAAGAACAGAAAGAGCACCGACAGAAGCGTGGTCACCGAGCGGCACCAGCGTGGGCCCTCTCCGCAGCACGCACCACGGCCTGGAAAGTCACCGACGGCAGGACCAGCACCTCGTCGGGCACCGAGACCGACGAGCCTGGGGACCAGCACGCGAGGCAGCTGCCTGTCACCCTGCTTTGCCCACCTGGCACCAGGGCTCAGAGACACCAGCCACCTGCCCGAGACCAGCCCTTCCACACACAGCGAAGCCTGCGGCCTGCCCTCCTCGTCACGCTCCTTGGTCCCACCTCCTCCCCCCGCACGTCAGTGCTGGGCGGGGCTTGCGGCCATCAGTGTGGCTCCGGGACGGGTGCTTGCCTCCTCGGGCCCACCCTGCAGGTGCGGTGTCCGCACACCTCTCTCTTTTAAAGTTTCAGGGGCCCTCCCTACAGACCAAGTGTGCACGTCGGCCTTCTCTCTGTCCCCATGTGCTGGCAACGTGGCCGCACTCAGCGAACATGCCCCCTCCTCTTCCTCCTCAGCAGTGCCCCTGTCTGGTTTCTGTTTGGATCCTCCCAATACCTTCTTAGACCAAGGTCTCCCCACCCTGACACGGCTGACGTCCCGGCTGGGAGCTGACGTGTGCACCGCAGGACCACGAGCCGCATCCCTGAAAGCCGGCTGCGCCACCCCTCCCCAGTCAGGACAATGAAAAAGCCTCTAGAAACTTCCAGATGTGCCCGGAGGGGCAGAACCAGCACCATGCACACCACTGTGCACGGGAGCTGACCACATGGTCACAGACTGCTCTGGACAGTCCCCGCCCTGCAGAGGCCGGGACTGGGACTCACCATGGCGAGCCAGCTTGGGGGTGGCCCTGGGGTGCGCCAGGCCCTCCAGCTCCAGGTGGACGTCTCTTGCTTCCCCAGAGTCATACAAATGGCGCACCTGGCAGAAAGGTAAAATGCTGTGAGGAAGGAAGTCAAGCCCCAGTAACGAATTCCCCGAGTGCAGAGAATGACAGACAGAGGCTGGGAGAGGTCGGGGGCAAAGTGCAGACAGGTCAGGAGGACCCAACAAACACACTCGTCAGGGACCTGTGCTGCAGACTCCCTGCCCGGCTACCCGTCCCCGACAGTCTCTGCCAGGCCTCTGTTGTGGCTGTGGTCGTTTGGCTTACTCTTTTCACTCTCAGCAGACACAGCCAAGCCTGGTGCATTTTTGCAGGTGAATATTCCCAAGCACCACTGGGCCTGACCCGACAGATCCAGCCTCGTGTGGGCACCCTTTCCCCGCAGTGACCGCGCCCGAGACTTCTGTCCCCAGGGACGCCTTCCTGCTTTTGAACTCTGTGTCAGTGAAGTCACACAGCACCCGCCTGAACGTGGGGTTCTTCTGTGCACTGTGAGTGTCTGCATTCACTCTGAACACAGTGGTGGTGCGGCCTTCTTGTGGCCGCACGCACGCACACGGCCCTGGGGCACACTGCAGGAATTTATTCCCGGTCCTGCGGGGGGACGCGTGTTACAAACGAAGCTTCCTGAATGGTGTGTCTTTGGTGCCCACGTGTGGTCATTTGGTCGGTGCTGGACCCCGTGCACCTTCCACAGCAGGTTCCACCGACCCTTGTGACTTGCCACCCACAGACACAGGCCTGGCGGTGACGACTTCAGGTAGAAAGTGAGTAAAAAACTCCACAAGAACACAGGCAGATGTGGCTACTTTCCAAACCTGGTGGGCTCTTTGGGATGGCTACACTCCATAAAACGCCACCTTTACCAGAGCTGTAAGGCTGTGACGTTCTGAGAAATAACTCAGTGCAGAAAAGTGGCCGGCAGTGTTTTACTGGTGGAGAGTGGCTGATCTCCACGTTCTCCCCTGTGACCCCCGCCCCCCGCGAGCGGCAGGGACTGTCCCTTGTTTCGCAGAGGAAGACACCAAGGGTCAGAGAACGAGAAAGGACCTGCCCGAGTGACAGAGCCTGGCGGCAACTGTGCCAGTGGAAGTCGTGTGCGCCGACCTGTGAGTGACCGGCGCCCTCCCAAACACGCGGTCTGAGTTTGGAGGTGTGGGCCCAGGTCCTGCGGCCTTGCCTCCGTCACATGCGGCCTCCCGGCAGGCCATCCAACCACCCTCGGCCCAAGCCTCTCCGTCTGCCGGTGGGGGCGGCCCTCCCCTCCTGCCAACTCAGACGCAAGGCTGCCTGTGTCCACTCGAGAGAAGCACTGTCACCAGACCCGCAGAGGGACGACCGGCGGGGGGGGCGCTCACCTGGCTCGGCTGCAGGAAGTGCACGTTGATGTTGGGGTACCTGGTGACGGGGTCGATGCTGTACTGGCCGAAGTTCTTGCTCACGTTCTCGGGGGTGGTCTGGGGCAGCAGCCGGTACACGCTCTCCCTGAAATAGCACAGGCCCCGCTCAGGCCCGGCCCCGCCATGACGGTCCCCAGAGGACTGGGAGGAGGAGACAAACCCTCCTCCTTGACCGGTTTCCTCCAACCCCACCTCCACTCGAGCTTCCCAGTCCCACCGGGTCGGCGACCCCAGGGGCCTGGCAGGGCCAGTGAGAACCGAGGGCCCCGCTGAGGGCAGAGACACTGCCTGACTCCGGCGGGAAAGGCAGGTCCATTCACTGTTTTGCTGTCTCAAGTGTGTCAGCATTTAACGTTTCAGAGAAGCACAGATGAAAAAAGAACGTGCCGCCGGGCCCCCCACGGCGCCCCAGGTGACTGACGTCAAACGCCGTCCACCGCCCACGTTGCGCGGCAAACCCCTGCTCTCTCGCCTCTCGGGTTCGGGCTTCGCTCGCTGCCGCCCAGCCCGCGGCTCTCACCTCACCTGCCTCAGAACATCTGGACTTTCCAGAGCTCGAGAAACGCAGACAAGCACTTTGGTTCTTTCCTTTGACTTCAAAGTCCCTTTTAACTTCTTCTCTTACTTTAGCATCTCCCGTGTGACCCCCGACTTCATGACTTTGAGTCTCCCCAGGTTAGGGATGCGAGGACCCACGTACTACTCCTACGTAACTGTTCACGTGACTGTCACAAAGCACACAGGGACCACCCTTCGACGGGGCACAAAGATTCTGATATCATCAGGGGCAACAGATTCCGTTTGGAAAGGGTAAGCGACAAGCACTTAGAGCAGATGATCTTTGAGCTTCTGTGACTTCTCTCTCGTGTGGAAACATCCTTCATTAAAGAAGGGGAAGCAGAGGAGGGGGACTCTGGGCTCCGCCTGACCACGTCCCTCTGCACAGCGGCCCTGCCGTGCCCTCACCTCTCAGCCAGCACTTCCAGGGGACTGGCTCCCAGAGACCAACTGCGCACCATCCAGGCGGAGTCCATGGCGGCCAGAAAGCCCCGGGCGATGCCGGTGCCCATCGGCCAAAACGGCTGTCGCAGAAGAGAGAACAGAGAGCGGGGGTCAGCAGCCTCTCTCGGGGCAAGGGCTGAACAGGGGCTCGGAGTCCACGGCGGGCAGCAGCCCCTGACACCCCAGCGGAGGGCCGGGCAGGGGAGCTGCGGCCTGTGCGTCATCCTCGGCCCCAGGGCTGCCTGGTGGGGCTTCCTGACACTTCCCCCACCGTGCGCTGCTGTCACCGTGCGCTGCTGACGCTCACTCCTCCCAGGGGCCCTCGACAGTGTCTGTTCCTGTCCCGGGACCCAGATGCTCACTCCTCCTGGGACCCCAGACGGTGTCCGCCGCTGTCCCGGGCTGGCCCCTGCCCACTCACCTCGAGGAGGCTGTCCCCAACCAGGGCCACGAGGAGCTGGTGCCCGTGCAGCTCCCGCACCAGGGCGGCATTCTCAGAGGCGTACATGCAGGTGAAGTCGAACATGGCCACGTCGGGCTGCCCGTAGTGGTTGATGGCAAAGTCCAGGGACGGCAGCTGCTGCTGGGTGGAGAAGTCGGCGGCCTCCCGGGCGTAGTTCAGCAGAGCCTCCTGGTCCACGTTGTCCCGCGACAGCAGCAGCTCTGTGTCGGCGTAGTCCTAGCTCCCGAGAGGGAAGGGGCTCGCTGGAGACGCTGGGCACGGTCCACAGACAAGCAAGCTTCTCCCTGCCTTTCCCCCACAGTGATGCGCGCTCCCACAAGTCTTTTTTCACAAAACGCAAAGAAGGGTGGCGGGCATTTCTAAAAGAACACAGGCCTTGCTGCTGAAAACACAGTCCTGGCTTTTCCATCTACTTGGAGGAAGTCGCTGCTTCTTCGGGCCCCACCCCGTCCACCCCAGGGGGCCGTGCTGAGCACTGGACGAAGTGACCTACGTGACGGCGCCTGGCTGTTTGTCATCGCTGCCAGTCACCACCTCCCGGGCAGCAAACAGCTTTGGGCAACTGGGACCATGCGCAACGCTCGGCCCAACTCGACAGACCCAAAGGCAGAACCCAAAGCCTCTACCAAAAAGCGCAGAGCGAGTGACAGCCACCCAGGGGCCTGGGAAGGAGGGCGATCGAGATGGAACCGGAGCTTCAAACACACGGCCATTCTGAAAGGCTCCCCAGAACCCCGCCAACACAGCAGAGCAGTGAGGAGCAGAGGGGGCTCCACGCAAAGGCCCGAGAAGCTCCTTTCCTGCCAAGAGGGCCGTACGCGGAGCCCGTCTGTGCTCCTGGGGCGTGGCCTCTGGCTGCCGAGGGCTTTGAGGGCCCTTTCAGCTACGAGCACGAGATGCTAAAGCCAAACCCTCGAGCTGCCCTGGAAGCAGAGGGCTCCCACTGAGTGTGCGGTCTGAGTGGGTCTGGATTTAGCCACACGTGTGGCCCTGCCGTCTAAATACACAGGGGAGAAGGGGAGGGCGTCAGGCCCGGGCACTGCAGATGGTTGCTCCGCAGCGGCAGCCAGCAGCAACGGGCTCACCGCTGTGCCCCAGAGGTGAGGCGCCGGACCCACCTGGCCATGCTCTCGGCAGGGCTGTGGGCTCGCTCCTGCTCGGTCTGTCTGCCCTCCCAGACACGGGACTGTGGATGCCAGGTGGCACCGGGTGATGGCGGAAGACGCGGGGATCGCCCCACAGACAGGGGACCCCTGGGAGCGACTCTGGAGTCTGGGTAGGGCTGCTGAAGCCTGAGCCTGGTGTCTCCAGCTCACCGTGCGGGGATGGCAGTGCTCGCACTGAAACTCAACCACACTCAAGGAGCCAGCTCCCGGGGGTTTTCCGACTTCACATGCAGACCATCCCCTGACTGCTGGGGTCCAATCGCCCCTAACGCAGTCAGTGTCCCGGCGCCCCAGTGGCCACATCTACAGGAAAACCAGGGCCAGGCTCAGGCTCCGGGGACACTGCCCCCTGCTTCTTGCTTGAACTCTGTGCCCTCCAGTACCCCTTCCAAAAGGTGAACCAACAACTGGTCATATCTGCAATTCTCTAGAACCTCAAATCACATCACCTCCAAGTCAGCTGAATATTTATTCCTAAAATGCTGGAGATGCCCGTCGGCATACTCCAGCAGCAGGGATGGGCGTGGGCTGGGCTCTGGGGACACAGTGCCGACCGTGTGCTGATCGTCGTAGAGCTCTGCAGTGGGGTCATGGGACGGTCCTCTCCACGCTTGTTCACATTAGGGCATTTCCCCCGTACAAGGCCGTGTTTTAAGTTTAACCGAAAAAACGAGCGCACGCTACCAGACGACACTCGAGGGGCTGGCCCACTGTCACCCCCTCGCAAGAGACCTCCCCAGACAGCACCGCTGGCCTCCCGACCCCTCTCCCCCCTGGAAGAGCCATCACTCACGTGCAGTATCACCCCTTTGTCCAGCAGGCTCTGCTTCTTGGCTGTCATGACGAAATAGTGTGTGTCGTCCTTGTAGTAGACGATGTTCTCCAGGTCGATGCCTGTGAGCAGGAGGCGGAGTGTGGGGGAAGGGCGGGCGGGCAGGGAGGGGACAATGACCAAGACATCTGAGCAGAATCTCGCCTCCTGCCTGCTCCAGCCCCAAAAAGAGGGTGGACTCAGTTCACCCTGCACTGCTCTGTGGTCCCGACACCCCAAGCCATCCCACACACGACAGTCAGCACTGAGGGAAGGAAGAAGGTCCGCGTCTGATGAGAGGGCCTGGGGTAGCGGCTGGGGAAGCTGCTTTTACGGTTGTCAAGGCAACTGGGAACCCTCCCAGAATGGAGCGGACACCTGGATGCCTGGAAGCAGAGAGTGAACCACTGACTTTTAACTTCAATCAATCTGAAAAAACAGATGTCATGGAAAGAAATGGTGTTCTAGAAAACAGAACGAGAACTGGAATTTGCTGCACATTATTGTGGCACCGCAGCGTCTCTGTTGTCTCTGTTAACATGTTCCAAAGCTGTCACAGAACGACCTCATTCCCATCTGGTATGGGGTTCACTTCAAGGCCAAAGAGGCAGCCAGGAGCACGAGGACACACCCGGGGCCCCCAAAACCCAGCGGTCTGCCACCCGCAGGACCGCGGCAGGGAGGGTGGGTGGGTCGGGAGAGCTGGGAGGCAGGACGAACACGTAAAACCGAAGACGTGAACGCAGACCCTGTCTGGAGGGCCCAGGCCCTGGGACGCCGAGAACGCGACGGCGCGGGAGCGAGGGGCGCGGGGGCCGTGGGAGACGCCCACACCCACCTGTGGCTTCCCGCAGCTCCTGGAAAAACTTCTGGTTGAATATAAAAGCCACACCACTGATCTCTTCCACCTTGGCTTCCGCCGTCGTGTTTCGGTTGATGAAGTTGGCTGTGATGGCGATGGCCAGTTTGCCACGGAACTCTTTCCGACGAAACCCTGGTGGGAGAGAGACCTTCAGAGACGGCGGGTGGGGACGTGAGGGGCACTGCTGATGGCGGCAGGGGCCTCGGCGGAGGGGTCCACGGGACACTGCAGGGGCCTCGGCGGAGGGATCCACAGGACACTGCAGGGCAGCTCCTCTGCACCGGAAACTAAGGGGTTCACTCCCCGAAGAATGCAGCGACCGGGGAAAGAGCACAAAGCCTCCCACACACTAACAAAAAGTTTGAAATCTGACCAACCAGAATATTACTCAACACCAGGAATGCCATTTAAAACCAAAAGGGAAGCCACCTTGTTACTAAGCGGAGAGGGCATCCTGCCGTGCTGCCCTGCAGGACGCCGTGGCCCCCACGTGGGCTCTGAGCAGCGCGGGCCCAGGCTGCGGAGAAGGTCGCCCTCCCTCTGCTACCCACCAGGCTGCGCAGCACCGACCAGTACCTTCCAAGGTGTTCCTGCGGCCGTCCCCTCCGATGATCACTTCAAACTCATACTCTGACACGGGGTGGGTTTTAGGGTGCACCAGGGCCCGCCAGCCTATCCCTGTGGGCCAAAGTCAGAGTGCAGGTCAGTGCCCAGACCAATCCCCGCGTCTGAGACATCCCACGGCACCCCTGCAGGCAGAGCCCACAGCAAACAGATGGTCCAGAGGCAGGAGCCTCGAGGGAGCGTTCCCGTCCCTCGGTTTTCTGAGATGAGCACCAGCGCCCGCATGGCGAGGGCCACCTCCAAGGCCTCCCAGAAGTTCCTCCGAAGACACAGGCTGCGCGCACAGAGAGCCCCCTGCAGCCGGCTCTGAGAACAGCCGGCAAGTTGCTCTTGGTCTCTGTGCTGATCTCGTCTTGCCTCCTGCCTCTTGCCTCCGCCACCCCTACTCACGCTCATTTTCCTGGTCTGCAGGAGGCTGCACTAGTCCTTGGAACTCCACGTTGACATGGATCTCAATGCCCAGGATCAACGCGACTTTCAGAAGGATGAGCTGCAGCTGGCGGATACCTAGGGAGACGAGGGACAACCCTCGTCAGGGCCGTCAGGGCTGCTGCTGGGGGGGCGCCCGCTGGTGCCCCTGCTCAGGCCCCACCTGCCCCCAACACGGGGCTGATGCCGGTTCTCCAAGGTTCTGGGACAGGAGCGTGTCCCAAGGCACGTCCCACAGGCTCTTTATTAAGGGACGGAAACACGCTGGAAAGACACACGCGCCCGCTCTCTCCTCTTGGGTGAGACATTTAACTCGAGACTGTGGCCAACAGGAGACTCGCCGTCCACCTTCCCCGATTCAGCTGGAGCCTCAGCGACTCAGCGGGACCTGCAACCCCTGGCTGTGACCAAAGGCGGCAGACGTCGTGCACCCACTGCGTGCTTTCCTTCTGGCCTGACCCGAAGCGGCGGCCCAACTCCTGGGCCTCCAGTGCCCCTTTCACCTCCTCACCTCCCACCTGAACGGAAGGGAAAGGCCCAGAGCAAGCGCCATTGTCTCTCACTGTCTCCCCCACCACCGAATGGTCTACAGTTGCAGAAACTAAGGCTCAGAATGCATGAAAACCTTGCTCACTGTCCCATGAGATGTACTGACCTAACATCCAGCGAGGACCTGCCAGGTGCCAGACACACAGCCGCCCCAGAGGCGGGTAAAGGTCGGACTCCTGGCACAGGACGCAGCCCCGTGGCTGAGCCGCACGTTAGCCGGCAGACCCGCCAATCGGGCAGCCCGGGTCCTCGCCCGCAGCTACTGTCCAGGAGCCCACGCGGACCCTCTCTAGACCCTCCGGTGCCTCCCCAGTGCACATGACCGACCGCTCTGAGCCCCACACGCAGACTCGCTCCAGCCACGCGGGCGCACGTTTTCTATGCGCAGCCAGCTGGGTCTGAGACGCTCCACGCGTCAGAGCCCCGCAGAGGGCCCGCGGCTTCCTCCGCCGGGAAGACGCAGCTGTGGCCATGCTGGTGAACCGGCACGGCCTTCACATGGCGAAGGGTTTGGGTCGCATTGGGAGGAGCTCGGGGAGGTCCCTGACTGGCCGTCCCTGGAACCATCGGTGACGATCGGCACACAAGACCTCAACCTCTTAAGGCAGACGTGGTCGTCCTGCACAAACACCGTCACAGAAACAAAACCACGTCTGCACTGACCTGTATTTACTTCAAAGCACCCTGGAAAGACAGGCCGCGCCGAGCACGGAGAGGGCAAGAGCACAAGAGCCCCAGGGCTGCAGGCCCCGCGAGAATCTAGGAGTCCCGCCGCCGACTCATCAACTGGCCACATCCCCAACAAGGTGTCTGCGGCTGCAGCTTCCCCGGGACCCCGTGTCCGTAGCACTCTGTTCTCACGCCAGCGCAGCCTCTTCCTTGTCACGCTTCAAAGAGCAGGCTGAAACCACCGGAGTGCGGTGAAGGCCCACACTGGTCACCTACTGCCTGGCCCAGCCCCAGTGTCCATCCCACCACTGCACATGCTGATGGAGAGCCCGAGGCCTAACTCCGAGACCCCGGAGCCCAGCCTTTGCACTCCAGGGCCCTGGTCCTGCCTCCCAGTAGATGTGCCTCTGCACAGCCGAAGCCAACGACACAGAGCACACCAGGCAGCTGTGGACGTGTTCCCCAGGGAACCTGCCTGGGTCTCCGGCAGAGCACACGGCGGGTGGGGGAGGGCAGACCTGCAGGGGAACCAGTTTCACTCACTGATGTGGTCGATGGACCCGGCACAGAACTTGCCATAGAACTTCTTGGCACCCAAACCTCGCAGATCGTGAATGGTGAAGGGCCAGAGGTGCAGGACGTTGTTTCTGGAGAAGGCATCTCGCTTCTCGATCACGACCACCTTTGCTCCCAGTAAGGATAGGTCGATGGCCGTGCGGAGACCACAGGGGCCGGCTCCAATGATGAGACACTGAAAAACAGGGTTGCTTCAGGCAACAGTGGTACCCCCCGAGAACGAGTCTCGCGACCTCACGACCACCCCCACAGGGCCCTTCACTCCGCCTCCCGCCCCACTGCACCCTCGGGGTCCCCGCGACAGCCACACTGGCGGCTGCTGAAGGAGGGAAGGCTCTCGGCTGTCAGGGTTGGACACTAACTCAGCATGTGTTCGCCCTGCAGACTGGCCACGTGTTTAAGGTGGGGGGGTCGTCACTTCAACAAGTGCTTTGAAAACTGCATCTCGTCTCCCATCCGTGGGGAAGGCCTCCTGGTGAGGCACATTTCTGTCCAAGGAGACGGGTGATTTGAGCATCACGCACGGAGCCCCGCATGGCTTCCTACTCCAAGGGTTCCCGGGGGCAACTGCCAGGGGCCCAAGTTTTTCGTGCTGACAATAATCTAAAAACCTGTCTTTAGACTAAAGTCCAAGAAAATGAACTCGAAAATCTGAATTTTAGAGCAGTACTCACGGTGAGACACTTAACTAGTTCACACTGCATGTGCGGGAAAAAAAAAAGGCATGCAATGTTTTTGGCTTTGAACTCCTTTTATCCTTAATAAAACTCCGCAACTCCCTCATACAAGTCAGGCCTCTGAACTTCCTGAATTGTGCTGACGAATATCGAACCAACAACCAAACAAAAACCCACCGGGTGGGTGTCAGGGTCCCCACAGGGGCAAATTAAAACTCGGGAAAGAGCGCTGAGGACACAGTCGAGAAGTCAAATGCAACGTTCTTTCCCTGCCAGCCCCTGGAGCCCAGAAGGGCGGGGCATCAGGAAGCCGCTCTTCCTTCTCCACCTGCTCCTGGACCTCATTCAGGTGCCTGAAACCACGGCCCTGCCCAGGCCCACCTTCTTCTCGAGAACACTGCTTCTGCACACTGTAAAGAAACCGAAAGAAATCGCTGTGTTCACAAGGTCCCTGCTCAGGAAAACAGACCTTTGGGAGAAGGATGGAGAGCGGCCTGAGGCCCCAGGTGGCAGATGCTATGTGTCCCTCACTGGTTACTGAGATACTATGTGTCCCTCACTGGTTACTGAGATACTATGTGTCCCTCGCTGGTTACTGAGATACTGTGTGTCCCTCCCCGGTTACTGAGATACTATGTGTCCCTCGCTGGTTACTGAGATACTATGTGTCCCTCCCCAGTTACTGAGATACTATGTGTCAGAGATACCATGTGTCCCTCGCTGGTTACTGAGCACAGGATGTGTCTTGGGGAGGGCCACATGCCCGGCACCACGGCCGTGCTTGTGCAGGACTCTGGCAAGGCCTGGCTGCTGCTTTGCTCACTGACCTGCACCCCCTAACAGTGTGAGACTCGAAGCAGAGGCTCGGCGAAATGAACAAGGTGCTGCACTACTTAAACTGTTCTTAACCAGTTACACCCTGAATGGTCAACATGCGAACACACGAAACATGAAGCAAGTCTAGCACCCGGAACAGCCGGACAGACGTCTCCCGCAGGCAGGAGCCGGACCTCCGTCCCAGACCCCAGCTCGGCCCGGCCCACTCTCGCCCCACAGCCGCTGCTGGTCCTTCCCCTGCTGGTCGCCCTCCTTGGGCTGGTGGCCGCGCCCCAGCCCCGCCGCACCTTGGTGTTGCTGCAGGCCCTGCCCTTCCTGTAGTCCTTGTGGCTGCCCCGCTTGTCCAGCTTCGCCCACAGGGCTTTCGCTTTCCAGTAGTGGAGCTTGGACTTGAGCCTGTGGTAGAAGGAGCGGTAGTCCTGGGGCTTCACCTCCAGGTGCTCGCAGAGCTCCTGGAAGGCCTTCAGGGTCCCCTTGCAGGTGGCAGCCTGCATGAAGCGGTCAAAGAGGGCGTGTGCCCGGTTTGCTGTCTCGCCCTTGCCCTCCTCCATGCTCCCCACACTCAGGCCCCCGAGAGGGGGCAGGGGAGGGTGCCGGTCCACCTGATGCCGTCAGAGTGACCTGACAAAATCAAGGAAAAAGGAACAGTCAGCAAATCCAAACCTGTGTCTACAAACACGTTCTGGGAGACAACCTCTTCCACATGGAATTCCTCCATGTCCAAGTCCTTCACTGGGCAGGGCTGGGCCGCACCCCTCCGGCGCGGCCTGCATGGAGGTGCAGGGAGGTGCAAGAGAGGCACGGGGCCTGGGGACACCAATTCACATTGAGGGGGCTCCTGCCAAAGAGGGAGTCTTTCAGAAGGGAAGACACAGGGGCATAGCAGAGGATATAAAACAGGAGGGTCAGGGTCAAGGACAACCCCCAGGTTTCCAGGCCACCGAGAACATGGTGGCCCCAGGCCAGTGGGCTGGAACCATAAGGACTCGTGGGTGAGGGTGGGAGGGGAGGACGTCACGGCAGTGCTGCACCTGGGGACGGCTCGCGGGGCAGGCAGCTGTGACAGAAGCCTGGGGACCAGCTCTGGATTTGGGCACCCTTCACACACAGGTGGCTGCTGAGCCGAGGACACCCGATGAGATCGCACCAGGAGAGTCCTGGTGACAGTGCAGCCACAACTCTGGACCAGACCTGGGCCTCCCAGACTGAGGGGCCTGGCAGAGAAAGACGAGCCCCTGCGGGGATCTGAGGCGCCGTGAAGCCAGGTTCGAGGAGAACCAAAGGGCAGCACTGCAGTGTCTACAAAACACGAACCAGAGGTGTCTGAGTCGGCGGGAGAGGCCCACGAAAGCCCTGCTCTGTCCGCCGGTGCACGGCAAGTGGGAGGGCTGACGGCCATTCCCTGGGCCACAGACCCAGCTGGCCAGGATGAGGGCGCCCACCCCTTCCACTCTCCACACAGCCTCACACCTGCCTCGAGGCTGCAGTGGGTGAGGTGCCTGAGGCTCTCCTTACTCGCCCACTCCCTGCCTTGCACGTCTCCACCACTTTTGTGCCGTGGGCCATTCACCCCCCTCTGCAGGACCGCGGCTGGCGGGAGACGGCAGAGGCCCAAGAGCGACATGGGGCTGGAGGAAGCACAGAAAGGAGGCAGGGCAGGGAGACTCGGAGCCCCACATGCCAGGTACTGGCTGCAGGCCCCGGCACGGTCCCACGGCCGCCCGAGGCCCCGCTCTCTGTGGTCGCTGCCCTCACTCCTGGCACCGCAGTGCTGACGACAGGCCCTCACAGGAGCGCCTCAACATGCCACTCGGGGGCAGACGGGACTCGAGGGAGCTCTACGTGGAAGAGGCTTCTCTGCTGGAGGTGGAGGCAGGTGCGGGGAGTGGGCTGCTGACCTGCTGTGTGCAGGTGCAGGAGCAACGAGTAACCTCGGGTTGACTGAACCAGCCCAAGGGCCCCGGGAGCTCCCCGCTGTCGGGGCTGATGAAGTCAGTTCTCAGGGGCCGGGGGGCGGGCGCCGAGACCATGTTCTCTCCTGCACTCGTCCCTGGGGGACGCCCACTCATGGCAGAGAGACAACCCTCCAGCCCCCCCACGACAGCAAAGGTCAGCCACTCAGCCAGGGACCTGGCTTAACTTTCATGAGCAAAAGCAAGGCTTCGATGCCAGGAACCGCCATTCTGCCACCTCCTGTTGACAGACAGGCTCTCCGCACACTGTGGGGGCCGAGCCGACGGGCCCTTCCGGAGCCAAAGCGCACCAGCCTGGCCGCTCCTCCCGAACGCGTCGCTCCCCAACGACGCCCCGGCTCTGGGTGTCAAACCCACACCACGGAGAGACAGCGCGTCCCCACAGCCGCGTGGCCCAGAGTCCAGCAGGAAGTGGAACTGACCGGAGCTCATCCCCAGTTTCCCCTGAACCAAAGTTAGTTCTAGGCGGAAGTAAGCAGCAAGAGAAGTATTCTCAAGTTTGCGCATATGCCTTCTTAGAACCCAAGGCTTATCTCAGAAATGACAACCAGAAGGTGGCCATCGGGCAGACGAATCACCTGTGCAGAAAGGCGGCGGGTCAGAAGCGGGGACCAGAAACAAGGGCGTGGCGCGCTTGTCCCCCTCCCCCTCCCCCGGGGCCTCTGTGGCCGTTTCCGTGGCTTCGCTGGCTGCTCTGACCAGCAGATGGCAGCCTGCCCACCCGGCCTCACGCACCCACAGGGGCTCACTGTCGGCTCCGACCCCACCAGTCAAGTGTTGGCAAAGCTTGGACGCACCCGGTCTAATCGCTCTGCCTCGTGTCAATGAAGAAAATGATTTGCCTTTGTTCCTGCACAGCGGCCACGCCCCCTGCCTGCCAGGACTGGGGCTCTCAGTGCAAATACAACTTCCCTGCTCAAACCAACATGCTGACGACCCCGCAACACGTACTTCCCAAAGCCATTCCCCTACCGTGACACTGGCCTCATGCTCGCCCCTCCCTAAGGGCTCTTGGGCACCTGCTTTCAGAGACAAGGCCTACTCTGTGGGCTAGCACAGAGTGGCTGACCGCACAGAGAGCCAGGTCAAACCACAGCCCAGAGGCGCCTCCACTTGAAGCCGCCGGACCCTTCTGTTGATGCGAAACACTTGCCCACCCGAGGTTTCAGCCACAAGGCCTGCTTCCAGGGCCAGGTCGGCAGGGAGAGCCCGGTCAGGGATTCTGACCTGCAAGTCAGTAATGACACCAGATAAGTGCAGGTGAGCTGGTTCCTGTGACAATGTGACAGGCACCTCAGGGGAGAGGACACAAGAGCAATTCCCTGGGGCCGCCTCACTGTCCTGCTTTGCAAACCAAATGAGGTGGCAGGCAGGACTGGATCGTCTGCAGCTTTGCAGACTGGCCTACAGACTTGCAGCCTCCTGCACGGCAGGACTCATCTGGCACCGAGTCCCTCAAGAGCAGTGGCAGGGCCGGTCCTGAAGGTCGGACCCAGAACCTGCCCCTCTTGGGCCAGCGCTGGGTGCGGCCACATCCCAGTATCCTGGGAAAATCACCGTCATCATCATGGGAACCTAGAGACCAGGACACCTGGTGGGAAGATGTCAGACCCCGTCCCGGGTGTCCATCCTGGGACGGAAACGCCCAGGTGTAGACGGGAGGGGTGGGGTGAGCAGCCTGAGGAGGGGCGGGGCGGGAAGAGGAGGAGGAGGTGAGTTCACCCTGCCCCGCCCCCTGAGGGCTGACTCTGCCGCAGGGGCCCCGTGGGCCCAGCCGTGGAGGAAGGTGCAGGACAGATGCCTGTGAGGGGCCTGCAGGGGCGAGTTGTTCCTACCGACAACGAGAGTCGGCAGGCAGCTGCCGCTGACTCCGGGCTGATGATGAGAACACGCGGCCTGCAGCTCTTAGAACAGGCAAGTGGTAACTGGAGGGATGGGAGAGCCATCTTCCAAAGTGGGAAAGGGAGGGAGAAACAGAAGGGCTCAGTCAGCTGAACCTGAAGAGCAGGAAAGCAGAGTCGAGTCTGGTCCCCGTTCCCCGGCCTGGCTCCGTCGGCAGGGGGGGCGGCACGCGGCCTCGAGTCCTGGACGCCCGCCGTGAGCCGTAACCTGCCCTGGCTCTGCAAGCGGAGGCCCTGCCTGCCCACACACACCTCGGGGTGGGCAGGGGAAGCCTGCTGTGGGACCTGGATGAGAACTGCCTTCAGACGACAGAGCTTCCTACGTGTTTTGCCTCCGAAACGTGTCTGTGCGGCCACGTCACCTGCAGACGGGACCGCAGCCTCGGCACAGGGGGCAGTGAGCTGACCAGCTCCGACAGTTGGGAAGGAGACCCCTCACCGGCTTCCCACGCTGGCCCCTCAGGTCAGCCGCCCTGGGCACTGAGAAGCGAGCTCAGAAGCGGCCGGACAGCAATCCTCCCCTGTGTTCTCGTTTCTCTCAGCCCTTTCCGGACCTGCCCTCCCGTTCGGCATCACGCTGGCACGCGGCAGGTCCCCCGCCCCACCTGCAGGCCTCCCCTCCCACCCTCGCACCAGCAGCCGTCTCCGCACACACCTGCATCTGAGCGGGCACGGCACTGAGCGCTGCCGGCGGCCCAGGCCTCTGGAGCTGCGGCCTGACCCCCAGTGGAAACGTGAGCCCCTCATGGGGTCCGTATGGGGACCCCGCAGCCCCGCTGGCAGGACCAGTCCAACGTGCTACCAACAGGTGGCGCTCAGTGCTGCCCGCGGCGCCTGGGCAGGGAGGGAGGGGTCGTTAGGAGGGAGAGAGCAGCAAGAGCGCGGACGCTGTGGAAGGGCCCTCCAGAGGGGTCGGAAGGGGGGCCCTGCCCTGAGGTCTCGTCTAGCTCTCCAACCCTGGAAGACCCCCACACAGCCCTGGGGGCCATCCTCTGTCGCTTTTTATTTTACTCTCCTTGCTAAGAACCTGCACCTTCAGGAAAAGCCACCCACACACAGAGAAACGAAGTGACCTCTGCCCTGTGGTCCTCACCCAAACGCGCCGTCAGAATCCGGACAGAACCAAACACCCAGCGAAGGGGATGGCGGGTGGCAAGCCGGGTCCACGGGAGACAGCAGCAGTCGGACGGAGCTGCGAGGCCCGGTGTGGCCTGCGGGGCGAGTCACAGGGGCTGAGCTCACAAACGTGGACTGGCCGGCGGCACCAGGCACACAGCAGACCCGGCCAATGGCCGCACTGTGACGACCGTCATTGTGACGACCGTCATTGTGACGACCGTCAGGGAGCCCGTCATCCCAGCAACAAAAGGTGCCCTCGGGCCACATAAATGGCCACTCGCATCCAGCTGTTTCTGAAAGAAAGAAAAACATTCCAACGTCCCCGGTGCTCACGTCGCCCTGCCCCCTGCCCGTCTGTCTGCCAAACCGAGATGTTAGGACCAGCAAGGCAGAAGCACTTCCACCGGCGACAGCAAGAACGGCCAAGACTGAGAGTCCCGAGCCGTCCGACCCACACGTCACCATGGCCACGCGGCACTGTCTGTGGGGCGCCTGCCACGTGGACAGGAGGGAAGGCCGCACGGCCGGGGAGCAGCGCCCCGTTTGCTGCCACTGGAGAACACGGCTCCTCGGAGGCCCCCAGCCCCTCTGTGCCCAGAGCCGAGCCCGCGGGGACGGGCGCCGCCCAGCGGCCCACGGCCGTGCAGTTCCAAGCACGCGCAGCAAGAACACACCACCCAGGACCTTTCCCTTCGTACAACGCGCCCCTGCGTCTGCTCCTTTGATGTGGGGCCGGTCCTGTCCCACAGCAGTTCTTCCCAGTGGCCACCGACAGGCTGGGGGGCCGACACGGGGCCTGCCTGCATGTCCCAGCCTGAAGCTCCAGCCACCAGCAGCCCCTCAGGGAGCCCAGAGCACAGCCTTCCTGTGCCACCTCTGAGGGGCGCAAGGCGGGCAGGGGCTCTGGTCTGGCACAGCACGGCCCGTGCTGCTCTCCCCAGGAGCGGGCACGGCACCAGCTCCAGGCGCGTGGGAGGCACTGCACACGGTTCTGCTGCCTGGACGCCCGTGCGGCAGTGGGTGCAGGGTGACCCTGGGGCCACAGCAACGCCCCAGAGAGAGGCTGCTGGGAGCAACGCAAGGCCCCAGAGGCTACAAAGTGGTGTCCCCGTTGCCTCCCTCTCCAGGGGTGGCACCTGCAGCTGGAGGTCTGGAAGGCTGGCCTGGGACACCCACCCCCGCAGGAGAGGGCCCAGGAACAGAACGGGAAGGCGGGCGAAGGCTGGTGGGACAGGAGGACCACCTGGTGGTCCACCCAGCCAGCCCACACACGTCATAACACGCCAGCCGCTCCAGAGACAGGGGACGCGCGGCCTCACCGCATGGTCTTCACAACCCCTCCCAACCTCCTCCTTGGGCTTCCCCTCCCCTGTTGACACACCCCCTCCCACACGTCCCACCTGCCTGGCCCAACGCCCCGACTGTCCACAAATTGAAGGCTCCCTGTGGCCACCATATCTGTGATCACCGGACTCTGCAGGAAAGCAGAAGAGGGCACGTGGGATCACTGTCCGTCGTTAACTGGTTCAGAGGTGAGCGAGGAATAGGAAGTAGCCCGAGCTGAGTCCCCGAACAC
>PVKM010021360.1:0-22637 GCA_004027735.1 Carollia perspicillata
TTTCCCTGAAATTCCCTCCCCTCTCCCTTCTGGATACTGTCATCCCCTTTTCAGTTGAAGAATCTTGAGGAGAATGTTTACAAATGCCCTTGCCCAAGGACATTCAATCCTTTGGCAAAGCAAAGCCAGAAAAAAATGCCCACAAAGTTGGTTTCTGCAATGTCTTACCTGAAACTTGCTTTCTTGGAAGTGTGATTCAACATGGTAACATAACTACTCCAACAGCTCACGGTGAGAAAAAAAAGAGTGAAAATCTGATGTTATATACAGATCTTGGAATCCTTTAAAGTAAATAAATTATGAGGCTGGAAAAGGTAGGTTTATAGCCATCCTACTAATAAACAATACAATAATTAATAAATTATAATACAAAATAAACTTTGTGTTTCATATACTCACAGCTATAAACCTACTTTTGTCCAACTGTGTATTTTTATAATGATTCAGACAGAGTTCAAATCAAGAAAAGTGTTATTAACAGTTGGCATATATTTACAGGATTTACTTGATGGCAAGATAGCCAATGGTCACACAAAAAAGATAAAGGTTGATTTAGAATTGGGTAGATTTCCACCTGGGCTGCCAGCAGGAAGCAACTGATGCGGAAGAGGGCAGGAATGTCAGAGGAAAGCGTGGGAGAAGGCTCGTGCTTTCGGCGTTAACATTCCTGTTGGGGGCAGCACTGAGTTCTGCTGCGAAGGCTGCGGCTCCCCTGCCCTCCTGGCTGGGAGGAGGCCTGTGCAAACGACTGCAGGGGGAGAGACTAGGCAGTGGATGTCATCTGGGAAACGAGGAAGGAAAGAAAGTCTCTCTCAGAAACAAACATGTGAATGTAACTGTGCTTTTAAAATGCGTATATATTTTAATTGTGTCTTAAATTTCTCTCATTATAAACCTATTTGATAAATGCTAGTTTTTACATTGAGGGCTTCTTAGTTGTCCTTGAATGAGGTCGTCTTCTGAAAATTTTACTTATTTTGCTGAGGTTTTCATAGTTTACTCAAACATTTCTTCAAACATTTCATTATAACGTATGAGTCTTATTCAATTATAAAATTATTGTATCAAGTCATTTGAAAGCAGCAAATCATGTATACAATGATCATATTAAATTTTAAAATTAATAAAATATTAAAAAGTGAACACTTATTTTCATTGGAAACTCATAATAGATTCAAAGTCTATAAAATTTAGATTTGTAAATTTTTTCTTTGCTTTTTAAGTTTTTGAAATCACATAAAATATATCCCACATCTTAAGCTTGTTTAATACCAGCTTCCCCCGCCCCCACTCATTTTGTATTAGGAGATTGACAAAAAGCAAATGAGATATTTATTTCAGCAGGAAGCAGGTATCATTTCTGTGAGCTGAAATAACTGGAAACTTACTGACATATTAAGAAGTCATTCTTGCAAATGAAAAACTTTTTTCCTACCCCATCAAAATATTGCTTTATTTTATACAGAAGTTTTCCCTGGATACTTTATATCTATTGTTTTAGGTGAGAAGATAAGTTACTTTTTTATTTTTAGTTTTGCTAGTTTCAAAAAAATGATTGCTGCATGAATAGTAAAATTGTTTGCTTATTTTTTTATTGAATATTAAATATCCTCCTGGGGAGAATTTCTAAAGGGTTGGCGATAACAGAAGGGACTTGTTCTAATAAAGTGCTTGTATTCATAATTGGGAGATCTGTTAAAATCACTGTCGAAATTCTTGATTGACATGAAGATTTGATTGGGTCCTGGAGAGAGGTTCCATGTTCCTAAGAGCTCTCTTCAATTCTCGAGCAAAGGAGAGTGCAAAATCAGAAGTTTAAGAGAAGTTCATAGAAATAATTAAGTTGTATCTTTGATGCTGAGCAGATCAAATGCTAAGAATTTTATTGACAGATCTATTGAAAGAGGAGAAAAAAACTCTGCTGGGAGTAAAGTCTACTTTTAAAGTGATTACACTGAACGACATACAGCTGGGTGTGAATCTGTAGAAAAAACCAATGAGGCAAAATTGCAGCTGAGGCGACTCTGCCTTCCAGCTTTCTGAACCCCAGTGCTGCGCAGCGTGCGTTTGGGCGACCGCTGGGCATCTCTGGTGGAAATGCAGTGTCTTCATTCCTTGGTCACTCATTTTTGGGGTTCACTCTCCAGCACCCCGATCTGCCTCAGGCACCGTTATTCCAGAACCCCTCTATTCACACTCTCTCAACTATACCTGAGACAATGACAAAGGACATTGTTTTGGTAATTTCTCAAGGTGCTCCAATTCTGTAGGTTGGTTCAATTTATTTCCTGATAGAAGAACATTAATATTCTAGATTCTAAGAGAAAGAGTCATTTGAGGCTGTGTGAGGGAATATGAGGTGGGGAGAGGCAAGGAAAAGATTATTTTGTGAAAATAGAAGAGGCTATTTTTAGCAGATAATTTTTTTTCGCCAGAAGAAACACACAGGGCAGCCTACTGTGACAGAATCACACACGAGGTGATGCGATTTAAAACCAGTTTACAAAAGGTGTTGGGCAAAAACAGAGTGCTAGAACTCCTGAGATCAAGCCCACACTTTCATGCTTGCTAAACCCATACATAGATCTTCCATTTGTGGGCTTCTTGGCTCTTATGTAAGATGCCAGAAGAGAGTGGCAGTACTATTGTCATTGAGGAAATTTAGTTACGGTGACAGGACAGATAAATGGACCACATTGGGGGTTTATTCATCTTTGTAACCACGGCACTAAAGAAGGACTCAGCAGCGGTGGCTGACTTATTTATGTCCTACCAGAAGAGGTGCTTTGGCTGCAGCTCTCACATTTAAAAGAAACATGACCCTTTGGAAAACTTACCACCAATTACTTAGTCTCCAGTTTCAATCTATCAATTGGATGCTCTGTCTATACTGGTGATAATGTACTGCTACTCTTGTCAGCACCGGGCAGTTTTGCTATCTGGTGTCCTCTATAAATCCTGAGAATAAAGTTGCAACCGTCTTGTTTCGTTAGCTCTCAACTTCCTAAGTTTCTCTTCTCCAAATTTTTCTGGCTAATAAATATTTAGCAAAGGAAGTACTGTCATGATAAATTAGTATTTTATTTTATTTATTTTTAGTATTGCGTTTAGTTTTGTTTTTAAAAACTATTAAGGGATTTAGGATTTTTTGATGCTGGTTAAGTGATATCAGGACATCCTCTCCAAAAGAAGCAACTAGAAAGCTAACAAAATTGACCCAAAACCATCCTTTGCTGTTCTCTGGAAATGGATCAAAGTCTTACAAATATTCAACAGACATCATTGCATTAAAAATTGCTGAACTCTTGCTAAGATCAGTGGGAACCGACGCCATTCTGGCCTGGAACTGCCTCCATTTCTTCCGGGGACGGAGGCAGCTGTGAGGGCTGGCAGATTTTCTGCTGTGATTAAAGGGGTTTCCTTAGATTTGGGGCATGGGGTGACACCCACAGCCAACTGTGCTGTGGACAGATTTGGGAGGGCCAGCACCTCTACTTTGGGGATAGGCAATCTTTGTCTGAAGAGGTTAGACAGTAAATATTTTGGGTTTCCTTGGCCACATACAGAACCCGTTTCTCCTTCTCTTGCCCTCCTCCTCCTCTCCTCTCTCTTCCTTCCCTTTTCCCCTGCATCACTTAAAAAATGTTAAAACAGTCTATAGCACACAGGTCATACAGAAACCAGCTGGAGCTGGGTTTGGACCACAGAGTCCAGTGTGCCTCTGCCACTCTGTCACCAGCAACGTGCAAGGCTCTTGCTGCACAGTGGACCCCAGAGAGGACTCCAACCAGCCTGACACTTCCTGCTGGTCCTAAGGCTGGAGAAGCATGACATGAGACATGCGAAAGGCATTAAAGACAGTGAACACAGAGGAGACTTGACAATGACTTCAGCTCTGAGTGTGTTTCTTTGCCCACACACAAACACAATGGCAGAGATGGAAGCTTTTCTAAAACCAAGGGAAATAGAATAGACCATTGTGAACAACTTTATTGAAACAAATTAGAAACTTGGAGGAAATGAGCAAATGCCTAAAAAGACACAAAGCCAGGTCAAGAAGAAATAGAAAATCTGAATACAATTTTGAGAAATACAGAAATTGGATTAGGAATTAGAAATTGTCCCACAAAGGAAAATGCAGGCCCAGAGGCCTCAGTGATAAATTCTGTCAAATACCTACGGAGAAAATAACACCAGTTCATCACTTAGTATTGTATTTCAGAATATAGCAGAGGGAGGAACCATTTCCATTTTAGGAACTGCTATTGCCCTGATAGCAAAGCCCAGGACCTCACAAGAGAATAAAACTACAGACCCAAATTCATTATTATACACTGTAAAAATTCCTAACAAAATATTAATCAGGTCAACCCCACAAAATATAGAAAGGGTTGTGCACCACAACTAGGTGGGATTCATCCCAGAGACGCAAGGTGAGTCTGACATCCAAACACTAGTTGAATGTAATACATCGATCATGTTGAAGTCACAAAGCACGAAAAACCCACACGATCCTCTCAACTGATGCAGGAAAAGAATTTGACAAAACATAAGACTTATTCATGATTTAAAAAACTATCAAAAACTAGAAATAGAAGGCAACTGCCTCACACTGACAAAGGGAATACATGAAAATGATACAGACAACATCATATTTAATGTTGTAAGACTGAAAATTTTCTGCTAAGATCAGTAGCAAGCAAGGATATCAAGTTCACTATATCTATTCACAATTGTATTGGCTTTTCTAGCAAGTTCGAAAAGGCCACAAATAAATAAATAAAGCAATTAATCAATCAACTGATTGATTAAATGCATCCATATTTGAAATAAAGAAGTAAAACTGTCCTTATTTAAGGAGCAAATGATCCCCTCTGTAGAGAGTCCCAAAGATTCTGCAAAAAAAAAAAAAATCTACTAGAACTAAAATGAGTTTGGGAGGTCTTGGGTTACCAGATCAATACATACAAATCAATGTTATGTCTATATCTCTCAATGAAATATATGAAGATTAAGTGCAGAAAACAATTGCAGTCATGCTCGTATACAAACAGAAATATCAAAGGACTTTGCAGATGGGAATCAGGGTGCAGCCCTGGAGCTGGGGAGACCACCCAGGACGACCTTGGTGGGCTCCATCTGACCATGTGAGTACTGGGCAGGGAGGGCAGGAAGGCAGAAAAGTGGGTCAAAAGAAAGCAACATGAGAAGGGCTCGATCCTCTTGTTTCTGGCCTTCGAGATGAAGACAGGGGTCCTCGAGCCAAGGACTGGAACAGCTTCTAGAAGTTGGTATGGCCCTCAGCTGACAACCGATAGGGAAGTGGAGGCCTTATTCCTCCAACCGCCACGACTTCAATTCTGCCAAGACACCGAATGTGATTGTCCCAGAGAGCCTCCAGAAACCAACGAAGCTTGGGGACATTTCCATTTTAATTTGGTGAGACCCATACCATACTTTTCACCTAGAAAAGTGTAAGATAATACATTTGTGTAATTGCAAGCCCCTGAGTTTGTATAACTTTGTTAGGGGAGCTATAGCAAAGTGATACACAATGGGAGAAAATATAATAGAATTATAAAAGGATTTATGTAAACTACATTAAGGAAAATTATTTAAAACTCGGAAAAAGGCGAAAAGATGGATAGCATCCAGTTTTAAACAAGGATTATTTAATTTTCTACATGAGTGCACCTGTTTGGATTTTGCTAATTTTATTTAATTAAGAGTCTGGATTCTGTGAAGTAACATGTTACCTTGGTAGAGAAGATATTTCCAAAGCTTACGGTTTCACTGTCCTGTAACCAGATTTTCTCTAACCTAGCAACCTCCTGCCAACAGACTCAAGTTCATAATGTGTTTCAAATGCCCTTGGAAACACTTTATATTTTACTAGTTTACTAACTCGAGAATGAGCAAACTAGCATATTTTTGATGTATATTAATTTCATATTTGAATGAGTCATACTTTTAAAAGCCTGGTCACTGGACAATCACAATGTATTATTACTCTTAGGGATGCTGGAAAATATGGGGACATGCCAACTTAGATTTATTAATGAAAACATATTAGAATTTAACCGTATTTTAAAAATGAATTCAGCCTGAAAGTAAGTAGATACATGATAGATAAAACATATATAATGGTTGACAGAGAAAGGGCCTAACACTTTTGGAATGTTACCTGATAGAAAAATCAACTTTTGCTATCATTTTTAATATCTTTATTGCTATCAAATTATGAGGAATTTTATTAGCATAAATATAATATATGATAAGAACCGGAGGAAAAATGTATTGTTTTAAGTGAAATTGGGAAATTTAATAGGAACAAAAAATTCTTGCAAGTTTTCCACCTTACAACATACTAATAACATTTAAAATAAGGAGATACGCGGTGGCCTCTGAAGCTAGCAATACCAATTTTGACAAAATTCATATGAAAATTGATTAGTAAATTTTTAATTGATCATTTAAACAACTGTGGAGTTGTTTCTTATGATATCTCCATGGCTACTTCTATTTTTAAAGCTCTCCTAAGTGGAACTTTGAAGTTTAGCACATAGGTATAGCTAAGACTTCCTTTTTTCTTTTCTTTTTTTCCTCACACTAGATCCTTGTGCATGTAACACCAACTCTGGTAGAACAAGTTATGTTTCGTTGTTCTACCATTGTAATAATATATAATAATTACGTATTATTATGATGGCCATTAAATGATGGACAATACATTTTCCTATTAAATTTAAAAATTTAAATTTAAAAATTTAAAAATTCTGAGTTGCAATTCAAGGCACTTTATATAAAATCACAACTTCACCTGAGAGAAAAATAATACAGTGTGAGTGAGTTTTGAGAATGTGAATATTGCCTCATTTTTCTACTGATTAACAATAGTTTCTGACCACCCAATCCAAAAATTTGCCTCCCATTGCATTTTTCCTAATTCAGTCTTGTGTTTTGTTCTCTATTCTCCGATAAAAAATTATTCAGGCTAAATCAACATCATGGAGATAGAGATTAGAAAGCAAACAGTAACTTTGATTATTTAGTCTGCTTATCTGTCAAATGAGTCTGGAAAATGGCTGACCTTAATTAATGGCTTAAAATTAAGCAGCGAAGAAAAAAGCCAAACTGACAGGCAGGAATTTCTTTTCCTCTAATCAGGTTTCCATCAAACCTATCTGTCACAGCTGCCACTTCACAGGGGCGTGACACGCATCAGGCCCTGCGTTAGGCATTTTATGTGCATTTCTAATTATCACATTAAACTTAAAACACAGGAACCACTCTTTCCACTCTTCATCACGGAGGAAGGAAGCGTGGCCCAGGGAAGGCAGGCACCTCGAGTCTAAGGTCTCGGGGCTGACGTGCAGACCCTTCTCCACCTGACCTCAGGCTCCGTTGTCCCCCGGAAAGGAGGGGATGGGGTGGGGAGACGCGCGGTCTGGAGCAGCCTGGGGACCGGGAGTTCAGCATTTCACTTCGCTAGGCCTTTGTTTCTTCACCAAGAGGGGAACACGGCCAGGCTAGGTCACGTGAAACTTTTTTTTCTAATTTGAAATGCAGATATGTTGTATATTGCCTTATTTACAATGTACTGTGTCTATCTGTGCTCGTCATATCTATTTTACCTCGTTGAGGTAAAGTAAGAAAACGTGAGGTGCACATTTTCTCTTAACTTCTTGGCTTGGACAAATTGATTTTCCCTTTAGGAAGCATGCATCACACAGCAGCTTTCTCTGCACGGTCATCTCATCAAAATCACACTGGGATTGTGCTCCCGATCCCCTTCGGTGAGCGTGTGGACAGAATCACGTTTTGTTGTATAGATAATGTTACACAAAACATTGTGATTATAATAAATGATGTTAATAATGGCTTTAAAATCCATAGCCATGAAATATCAATAAGTTGTTTGAAAGAAATATACTCCACTTTTAAAATATTTCCTCATTTGATCTGAGAATTGGTGTATTTAATACACCCTAAATTAAGAATAATTCTTATTTCCTTCGGAATTGTTCATGAAAACATGTTAGGTAACCAGTAATTCCAATCTCAGATTGAAGCAGTAAGGACTAGACTGTAAGAAAAGTGAAGAATTCATTCTGTTGAAGAAAAAACAGTTAAGGTTGGACTTAAAATAAGTTACATGTACCCACTTGGAGCTGAGGTTAGCAAAATATGATTTATGTGCAAAGCATTTTCGCTACACAATTTATGAAGCAAAATAGTGGAATACAGTCACATATGGTGACTTGGTTTTGAGAAGAGGATTTAAGCATAATAATTCAGCCTCTAGCTTATGCCATATTTGAATACAATGCCTTCTTCCCCCCGCCTCCTCCCCATCCTCAGCACTCAGCCCCTGGCCCTGACACACTTCCTATCCCGTCTTACATATGTCCTGTATTGCTTTCATTTAGTCATTGGTTTTGACCTTAGGAAAATCACGGCTTCTTATGACACATGTTTCTTTCACACAACTCAAGTTGTGCACCGAATACCTCACCTAAAGTAAGTAACTATTGGGGGGGCCAGGAGGGCTGATTTGTTTTTATTTATTTATTTTCAAATCCCAGCTTTCTCAGGATCCTTTGTGAACTACAAGAAGGAAGGGAGAGAACAGGTTCTGGCAAATCAGTTTCGTTATTTCAGACATGCCTGGCCTCCTATACAATTTGCTTATTGATCTGAGTAATAAAGACCAGAAAATTACACCCTCTATTGTCTGCAGCGCCATGAATCACAGATTGCCCAACTATGGTCAGATTCAATGACTTGCTTGTGACTGATAAAGGATTCACAGAGAAACTGCAATGGTCATCACCCTTCTGTCTAACCCAGTGTATCACGTGTGTTAAACATAATTCGCATCTCTCCAGACAGCTGTGGCTCCCCCTTCAGGTCAATTCAAATTGCCCTCTTTCTCAACTACTAGCATTCCCATGAGGTTTTAACCCCCATCTTTAAGAAAACTATGCTAGATATTTCTTTCCTAAAAAATAAATGATCAAAAACAATCAAAAGAGTCCTGGCTGGTGTAGCTCAGAGGATTGAGCACTGGCCTGAGAACCGAAAGAATGCGGTTGGATTCCCAGTCAGGGCACATGCCTGGGTTGCAGGCCAGTTCCCATCAGGGGATGCACGAGAAGCAACCATACATTGATATTTCTCTCCCTCTCTCCTTCCCTTCCCCTCTAAAGAAAAGTTTTTAAAAAATTAAAAAAATAAAAAAAAACAATCAAAAGAAAAGTTAAGTCAAACAAAGAGCATTAATAAAACTGGTTTCTGTCAAAACACTATCTAAAACTCAACACGAGTAATACTACTTTCTAATGCAAACAGTTGAATATCCAAGGTCTCCCATGGATTTATTCCTTTAAAGCCCGAAGATTAAATTCCAACTGGAGTTGGTATTCAGAAGCGGACTCTCATCCTAAACCACACAGTATATCCAGGAGCTGATGTTTAAAAGGACAGACCTCACGGCGGGCTCTGGACTCACAGTGTGTCCACACCTACAACTGTGGTGGATATCTGGAATTTGGCGCACATGAACACATTCATGAACCTGATAAGGACTGAAAGCCAAAACTGTGTCTGGGTCCATTCTCCTTATGATACGCAAAATAATGATAGAAATTATTATACGTCATCTTAATTCCATTTTTTTGACTCCCTTCACTTCAAATTCCTTATGTAAAACTCCGGGTTTTATGATATCTTAGATGCTTCTAAGAGTTCTAATTTTCTGTATTTTAGTGCCTACATAATTCTGAGGCCCATCTTAATTCTCAAATTTAAGAATAATTCTTAAAGATCTCAATGTGCTTAGATAAGTTTCAAATTTACATTTACAGACCCAAATTGATCTATAGGTTCAGTTCAATGCCAATCAAATATCAAGAAGGCTTTAGTTTTTAAAGAAATTGATAAACTAATTCTAAAATCTATGGGAAATTAAAGCTCTTAGAATATTCAAAACAATTTGGAAAAGCACCAAAGTTGGCTGAGTAAAACCTAAGTGTTACAGGAAAAGAAAACAACAATTCAGAATTTCAACAGCGTACTGATCATGGTTTAGGTTAACCAGAAACCAAATTTAAATATAACTGTGTGTTGATGTACAGATCTCCCAATATGTTAGCAACGCTATTTAATTGTTTGATCCTGTGTTCTGGTGTAAGAGATTTTGTGCCATAAAAAGAATATTTATTGTACTAAGTTGGAAAACTTTCTAGGATAAGCACATACCGGGTCACACGGTGTTATTTAAGTCATTGTTTTCAGGTTTACTTAAAACTTATGATGGGAAAAATCAATGACTTCTCAGAAGGAGGAAAAGATAGGCAAAAATTAAAGAAAAAGAAAGGATAGGATTCTAAAAGGTTTGGCTTGGGTCTTACGTTACAAAGAAAACTAACATTTAGATTCTTTGGGTGGATTTTCAGAATAGAGAGGGAACAGTGAGTGACTGCACACACTGCTGCGTAGGCCGGTCAGTGACGAGATTGCCTGAGAAGAAAACCAGAGATCTGAATAGAAAGTTGACGATTACCTTTGGATGCCAATAATGTTCAGTCAACAATCTTCAGCCCATAATCTTCAGTGGAAAAGAGAAAACTTTTCCCTGGTTCTGTTCAGGGGGCAGCCATGGGCAGCATGCCAAAAATAAATCATCGGTGATACCCATCTTTATCATTTTTTGAAGGTTGGTACATATCTGATTTTCATTGCATTATTCACAGAGCCTAACACCTTCAGCCATAATAACGTTCAATCACCAGCCCTCACTGTTCAACTCTACATTTCTCAGGCGAATCACTAGCCGTTAATAAATGAATGAATCAGCCCTTGTTTCTCCACCTGGAGCTCTGCTGGCGGGATGCAGCCCAATCAGCCACCCTGGACCCCATGACCGGGGCTGACTGCCAGCCACCACTCAAAGGTCCCTTCCCCACCTGAACTTGCTCTTGGCCACGCAGTTTATATTTTAAGTCAAATGATTCCAAACACATCCTCTTAACATTTGAATAAAATTTGCCTAACACTTTTTTTTTTGACACAGAAATACCAAGCAGAAACAGTGCTATATTTATGCAGACAGAGAATTTATACTCTGAGGCTTAAATTCACAGTCACCCATATGCCAAGTTAATTTACTCTTCATGACTCGGCTTCTTTGCTGCTCATGACTCATCATTTTCCCTCATGGAAATTGCATGCTGAATATTTGAATGACTGGTTTCAACCCAGTTAGCTACTTCTCCCCAGTTTGTATATTTCCACCTTGGCCAACTATGTAAAAACTAGTAAATGTTTCATAAATTGCTCTTAATTTCAACAGTTCGAGGATAGTCTTTATATTGTAAAAGAGTTAACTCTAGTTAAGGAATGTGAGTCCTTCATATATTAAGTTTCAACTGCTCAATACATAATCTAACTTGTATAACAAATTTATAGGAATTTATTATTTTATCCACAAGAGTTATCAAGTAAGCATGATAATAATATTCTTGCCTTGATTTATCTTAACTATACTTTCACTGTTTTGTGTTATTTTTAGGGGGTGATCTTTTTTGTTTGCTCCATATTTATTTGTTGTAATCTCCTGCCCTTTCTAAACTGATATCTTTGAGGGTCCTAGCCTAAACTCTATTCTTTTCCCATTCTTTATATTCTGCCTGTATAATTACCCACTCTGTTGGCTTTGATTACTATGTAGTTAATTAACTCCAACATCCCAAGCTGTGTTTCCAACTATTCCTTTTCTTTCTTTAAAACATTTTGTTGTTTATGCTATTACAGTTGTCCCGACTTTTTCCCTTTGCCCCCCTCCACTCAGCCCAGCCCCTCTTCCCACAGTCAGTCCCTATACCATTGTCCATGTCCACGGTCACACATACATATTCTTTGACCAATCCCTTTTTCTCTAAGCTCAGACTCATCTGCTAGCTCAGTCGCTCCATGAGTAGGCTCTCCGTTATCTCAAGCTCAGCATGTCCAACTCCAATACCTTACACTCGGCCTTCCCCTCAGCACTGGCCTCTCCATAACTCTTATCTCTTTCAGTGAGTGTCAGCTCAGCCACCCAGTGGCTCAAATCAGATCTCTGAGGCCCATCCTTTGCTCTTTTTCACCCCACAGGCCCCGTTCCAGCAATCACAAAGCAGAGTCGATGTCATCCCTAGCTAAACCACCCCTGGCCCCTCCTCCATCATGCTGTCCTCATTTCCTGTAGCTTCATTGTAACTCACCTCCCTGCTTCTTACTTGGCCCTGCTCCCATCCATTTTCCACAACACGGTCCAAGCGATTCTTGTAAAATTCAAATTTGATCATGTCAATCTCTTGCTTAATTCCAATCAACGATTCCCCACGGCTCCAAAGTAAAACCCAGCTAAGGTGATTTATAATCCTTTCGTGTCACTATCTCCTTCTTACTTTATAATTTCATTCCTCTCCCACCAAAATACCTTTGATCTCAGCAGTCCTACTATTCTGAATTATTTTCAATTCCTGTAACATGCTATTTTTCACATTAAACTCTTTACACTTACTGTCGGCTTCGTGTGGAATCCTCTGGACCTCTCTCCTTCCCCTCTCCTACACACTTGCAACCAACTAATCCCACTTATCTTTATCTTTCACAGACTATCTTAGATATTTCTTCCGAGAAACCTTCTTTAGTGCTTAAAGCTAATCTAGGTGACTCTTATGTCGTTTTTCATAAGTTCTCAATCATATCAATTTTTATACTGTATTTCAGGGATACTCAAGACTTCTTTTTCTTTGTTACATCTGAAAGACCCCTCTTTCCCTAACTAATTTATTGTTACTGAGATTCTTAACTGGAGTTTTGTGCCTTAAAGGAGTGTATTAGATTTGGAATGACCTCACGATTCCCATGTGTCTCTGCGGCGACATCCCTGCCTGTACACTGAGAAACACTACTCACTGCAATTCCTCTCGCACTGGAACGTAAACTCTATGGGAGCAGTGACTCTGTTCACAAATCTTAGTTACCATGCAATTCCCAGTACCTGTCAGGTACTTTGCATGTAGCAAAATAGTCAAAAACCATTGTCAAGCAATATGCATATAATTTCATTTATTACACTTAGAGTTATATATTTAATAGATCATATTAGAGTGTTCACTACTACGTTCATTCTTATTCACAATTTTCATTACCCTGAGATACAATAATTTTTATATTCTCTTTGTGATTTTTGTTTTGGCTATTTTTTTTACTGTGAAAGTGTATTTCGAGTATCATGCAAGGTTTCTAAATAGTAGAGAATGTAGGAGTCGTAGAGAAGTATTGGCTCAAATTCTTACTGAGATCTGCATTTGTCACATTTTCACGAACTCAGCTTTTTTCCCAGGAGGACTACATAATTGCCTATTATCAACAAAATATACTTCCCGGAACACTGAAGGGAACAGTTCTATGCTGTGTCCCGGCAGTTTCGGTCTTCTCCTAGTTCAGTGTAGGTTGTAGTATTTCCTGAAAAGGGTGTCTCATTGATGGAAACCCGTTCTTGCTTGATCAGATGTTAACCTGGGATACTGTGCCCACTGAACTGAAAAGACCTTCGGCGGCTTTGCTCCGACAGTACAAAATACTTTAAGTTTGAATTGTTTTCATAACTAGAATGTGTACGATAGAGGTTTCTAGTAATAGATAAGGAAAATGGTACATGTGATACTTAAAAAATGCTCGTCTTATTTTTTAAGAATGGTACTGTAAGGGTTACTAAAATTAAAGTAGGCATCATAAGAATTCTTACAGAAAAAGCTCACCACTTATTCTTAATTATCTTCTTCATTAAAGCTTTCCTGATAATTCCATTATAAATGTACTGGTTAGGGTTTGTTACCCACATGACCAAAAATTTTGTTTTAAAGTAAAACAGATATGGAATAGTTTTCACTACGGGAGCTTTGAGAAATTATTAGCGTTATTTATACGTTAAAGAAAACTGTTGAACAGAGGATTCCTGAAAGGGCAGTGGTATCTTTTGAGCTCAGTGTGGTATCAAAAGAAATGCAATGGCTCTGCTAAAATAACATTCAGCTCTGGTAACTATGTCTGCCAAGCTATTTTGCTAAGAGATGTTACAGTAGTAATCCTCTTCTTTAGAATGAGCAGTAAACCTCAAGAAATTCATATGAATGCAGGTAAAATAATGTCGGCTTCTCAAACTCTAGAACACTTAGTTTGTAAAACGACAGTGATGATTTCTATTCTGATTGGGGCTTTGATAAACGCCAGCCAGATTCACCGAGTAAATTACCCACAGGGAGTTAATAGAAACCGGTTTGCAGCTGTGGTAACTCATTCAGGCTGGTGCAGGTCTATCGAATAGCTCGCTACAAGCAACACAAACTGAATAGCAACTCAGGAGTTCGAGAGTTCCCATGGGTGTCCGTGAAGCTTTCGCACTGTCCTGGAGTCTGAACACCGATGATCCAAACATCTGGGACCCTGTCCACATTCCCACAGTGATTCAGTTGCAATGGGCCATCTAGTCCGTAGCCCCCAAATGTCACAGCGTCCCTTCCAGCTGCTAACGTGCTGGACCTGCCCGCTTTACCCCGCACCCACTTTTAGTCACAACTCTTTATGCTTCTGTCCATAATTTGATGCTGGACACTCATCCCTATTGATGTATTCAGAGAGGAACAAAAACGTACCTAAATACAGTCAATAAAAAATGAGGACATACCTAGGATGCAAATAAATTACAGGATGCTAAGCGTTCCTCCATCTCCTGGTGTTTTAGTGCAGTAGCTCCATGTTTACCTTCAACTTGAGCTTTTAAGATAATAATGCATAAGATTTTCCGATACCATCACAATCTCCCTATTGTGTTCCTTACAGCAGAACTGGCCAATAGAAATACAGTGCCACTCACTGCATGATTTATCATTTTCTAGTATTCACATAATAAAGAGGAATGTATTTTAATATGAGGAATATGAGCAATGTATTTTAATAATATATTTTATTTCATCGAAGATATGAAAAATTTCATTGTCACATGTGCTCATTATTTACGAAGTGAGATATTTGACATGCTCTTATTTTTGGCACTAAGTTTTCTATACCTGATGTGTAATTTACTCTTAGAGCACATCGTGATTACAAGTAGCTATGTCTGAGTGCTTGCCCGGCACAGGGGCTTCATGAGCGCCGTATTGGACAGGGCACTTTTCAGGGCCTTCGCAGAACCTATCACCTGTCTGAGCAAGGAAGGGCTTGCTATTCATGTAAAGAGGATTGTAGAGTCAGAGCCCTAATTCAGATTCCGAGTATCAATGCTTGCTTTCAAATGGTAATCTGTTCTTTTACCAGGGGAAGACTCACTTTAGAGGTGAGTCTAGAATTTGACTTGGAGTGCACTTTGAGGGCTTAACTTTCAGTGTGGGAGCTTGACCTGCAGCGTCATGGTGATTAGCACACGGAGGGGTTGAAAGATCCTGTGACTGAGTCAGAGCAGACACCTATAATTATACCAGAGCAGTGCGTCGGCTCTTAGATGAGGTGCTTGTTGGAGTCATGAAATTACCTGCCTTCAGAATCCCTGAGTTAAGTCTAAGGTAATTTAATTGACTCCCAACACTACACTAATCATGTTATGTGACCTGTGGGAATAGATATGAAGGACTCTGTTGGAAAACAAATGACGTCACTTCATGAAGTCATCTGATTAAGGATGACTATGCAACCCGTGAAATAACCCTCTTTTCTAAATTTCTATTTCCGAGATTTATTATCATTCACAAATAGGTTTTAAAGAGCTAACTTTAATTTTTGGTATAAAATAATTACCCATTAAGATATACTAGATTTTGTGTTAGGACTCTAAAGTTATATCCAAAGTAGTAACACTGTTATGCTTAAAACTTCTGCCTGGGTTCATATTCTAGATTTAAGATTCAGTTGCTGTGTAAATCATTGAACTTTGTATCGGAGTTTCTGGGCCTCATTTGTGAAAGAACAACGCTACACCCTTCCCTTAGGGTTGATGTGAAGATTACAGGAGTCAATATCTAAAAAGTGCTTGGCCCGGATTAGAACCTTAATTTATTACGGTTTTTGAATGCCTGTTAAATGATGGAGACAACGAGAGGCTTGAACCTGGATAATCGCTTGCACATGCAATATCCCATTTGATCCATGCAATAAACCTGGCACGTAGCTGCGTCTATCTTGCTTGCCGCAATCCTCTCAAGGTCACACTGCCAGATAGTAGTCCAGTTAAGGCAGCAAAGGTCAAAGCTAAGGAAAATAATCCCAGAGCCCTTTTAGCATAACCTTTCTTTTCTCAGATTTATCTCGAACAGTCCTGGTCCTCGTGCCATCCGTTTAGTCCATCCTCGAGAAGGCATGAGATTAGATCCAAATCGCTGTCTTGTGCTTGATGCCTAGGGCACCCAGGTCCTTTCTTAGACTGTATGTCAATATAAAGATTGATCCTTTCAGATGTCTCTGAGAAACCAGCTCTGAGTTTGCTGACGAACTGTCCGATCTCGCTTACACGACAGATACTGCTCTCTGATTATTTTTTCATTCAAGAGTTTGCACGCCTTTATCCATTTGAGAACATGATTTTCTGCAAATCCATCTGAATCCTATGGTATACGCACGTGGATTTTTGTACTGAACGTAAAGTCCGCACTCTGCCCCTCAGCCTGTCCTCAGTCTCCAGTGTATTGAGTTTGTTACCTCAAGGGTTGAATGCCATTTTTCTATCATAACACAAAGCTACACATTTACTCACATACGGTTTTCAAAGTATTTCAGAGAGTTATTTTCTCTGCAGCCAGGTTGAACCTTCAATATTTAATTAGTCAGTTCCCTGGATTTCTTTAACATGACATCATTACTTCGTACGGAATGTCCTCCTTGGAGCTGAGGAAATACTATCAGTAAAACCCATGTTTTTAATAAAAAGAAAATTTAAAACACACAAAGTAAAAAATCTATGACAAATCTAAATTCTTGATCTGCTCACATCTGCTTTTCAAAGACATAGTTCATTAATTTTCCTATCAGAGAAGACATCATTCTAAACTGAGGAATATCTCGTCCTTTTTTATGACTACAAAATCACCAAAGCTTATGACCCTTGATAAAAACGTAAGTGATAAATTCTTGGAAACCACCAACAGATAACAATTGATTTCCACATTTTTAAGAAAGTAGAGCACTGCTTAATTATATCATAATTTATTTAAAACATTGTGTTTATTTCAAAACCACAACAACTACAAGTCTCTAGGTAAAGTTGGGTTATTTTATCAAAACAATTAAAGAAAATCAATTTAATGATCAACATAAAACCTTGTGAAATGAAGATTTCATCTGTGATGTTTCTGGACTTCTTTTTAAGAGCTAATTTTTTTAAAAAAGAAACTCCATTAGCTATCAGGAAATGTAAACAAAAACTTCCATGAGACACCCCTTCACCCCCACCAGGATTGTTATAATAAAAAAGACAGGCATTACTCTGCATTGACAAGAATGGGCAAAAATGGGAACTTTATATACCGCTGGTATATGTGGGAATGTAAGATGGTGCAACTTCTTTGGAAAACATAAAATCTTGCAGTTCCTCACATGGTTAGGCACAGAGTTAGCATATGGTCAAGCAGTGTCACCCCTACGTGTACACCTGAGAGAAGTTAAAACGATGTCCACACAAACGCTTGTACGCACACCTTCACAGAAGCATTATTCGCAGTGTTCAAAATGGAAACAGCCCAAAGGTTCATCTGATGAGCCAACAAATCCACAAGGTACATCCACACACTAGAATATCATCCAGTGATAAAAAAAGACAGACGGCCGGTACATGTTACAACATAAATAACCCGTAAAAAACCCTTGTGCTAACTCAGAGAAGTCAGTCACAGAGGGCCACGTGTCGTGTCGCTGCAGCTACATCAGACGGAATCTGTGAAGTCAGGCAGAGAAGTGGTCGCCTAGGACCGTGAGGGCGGATGCCGAGGGCGAAGGTCCTGGCGGGTAACGCCTCTTCTCCAAAACCAATGATGGCGATGGCGCAACCCTGTGAGCACACTGAGGGCAGCTGAATCGTACTTGCAATGGGTGAGCTGCATAGCATATTAAATATATCACAACACAGTGGTTTTTATTTTTAAAGAAACAGCGAAGAGGGACCCTATTAAATGAAAGAACTGCCTTTCCCAACAGAGTTGTTTGAAGATCATGCCAAAATGTATTGTATGTAACACATGGAATTAATATAAAGGATTTACATAATACTGGCTTTTAACTGTACTTTACTAATTTTTAATCGAAATATATGTTGCATGAATGCAGTTCAATATATAATTGTTATTTGCATAGGTACAATGTTTTTAAATGGTATTCAAATACTGTAGCTATGAAAAGTCTTTGAAATGAATATTTCACTTACAGAAATATATCGTTTGGAAGTAAATATGCATATATATAATTATTTCACTTTAAGAATATTCATTAATATTGTTTATAATAGTAAGAATTGAAGACAATCATAATGTCCAACAATAAGTATTGAATTAGACAATTTCGACCCATTCAATGATATAATATTTTACTATTTTTAAAAAATTATGAAAATAACCATTGAGATGCAAATGCTTATAATATAGAGTTTGGTAAATAAAACTGCTTTTAAGTGAGCATGTACAGTATGGTCTCTTTTTTCTTAAAGGTATGCACAGAAAATGGTCTGTTAATAATTTCAGGGGAAAAGGGAGGGGATTATAGGAACAAGTATAAAGGACACGTGGACAAAAACTAAGGGGGTTGGTAAGGGGAGGGAGGTGGGGAGCACTGGGGGGGTGGCCTGGGACGGGAGTAAACGACAGAAAACTGTACTTGAAAAACAATTAAAATAAAAATATATATAAGTGTAAAAAAATAATAGCTATCTCTGAGCACTACGCTTATATGATTACAGGAGTCTATTTTTCCTTTTGCTTATCTGTATTACAACCATTCCTATCATGTAGATCGGCTAATCCATGAGACGGTTTTAATTGTTTGTTACATAACTAAATAGCATTATAGTGCTATAGCAACCAGAGCAAGGCACTGTGTGGCTCCCTCACTATTTCACCTGAGGGTGAGCTCAGGTGAAAGACAGACCATAAGAACTGGGGCACGGGGGAGGAGGGTGTAGGAGGTATAAATGGTGATGGAGGGAGGCTTGACTTGGGGTGGTGAACGCACAATTCAGTGCACAGATGATACGTTGTGGAATCATGCCCCTGAATTGTTAACCAGCGTCACTCCAATAAATTCAATAAAAAGGAAAAAATGCAAACAAATACGCATTCTATTGGGAAAAAGAGACCATCCTTACTCACCTAATAATCTTGGGTCAATTTGATGAAGCCTCCTTTTCTTACTATGCGAAATAACCATAATGATGCCCATTTGTTGGGATTGTTGAGAGCCTTAAAAAGATGCTGCATGTGGAAAATGCTCTGCAACCCGGAAAGTTCTATCTGAATGATCACATTAGCGAGATCATATTCTCGGGAGGGCTCTGGCAGCTGCTAATCAAGAATTCAGAGAAATATGCTAAGCAGGAGAGATGCTTGACAATGATGAAGAATGGCAACAGGCTTGGCTGTACCTGCTTAAACACCGGGCTATTCAAATCTTTACATTGTGAGTGCTACCGCTCAGCCCTGAATTAGAATGAACATCTCTCACATAATCTGCACGATTTACTTACAATAAGTGTTCAGGCTTCATTGGGTTATCTCCATAAGCTCAATATACCCTAAGCAGGTTGTTAAGTACATTCAAGGATTTTACAATGAACGGTAGAGATCCAGTTATCACTAAAACCAAGCGTTGACGTTGGAATAAGGCCACGGAAGTGTTTCCTGCTACTGCTCTGGAATTACAATGGTTTCTTTGCTTGGCCTGTAGAGGGATGGGTCATGTGATATGTATCTATCTCGCTTATTGATGAGATATTTGAAATCAGAATGTTAAAATATCTGCCCATGTAAATATGTTGATCAGACCTAAGGGCTAGCTCAGCACTATGATCACAAAAATTTAGCTTCTTTGTTCATTGCCAAAATTCATTATCTATCCTGGATGCATACAATTTTATGAGATGGTGATCATTTTCCAATTTAACAGAGTATTAGTTAGAGTACTGGACAGTTGGAGAGGAAACTTGACATCGTGTAGGAGGTGAAAGACAATGAAAGGTTTTCCCTTAAGAGAAGATGTGCATCCAAAGTGACTTCTGTCTGGGACAGAGAGAAATTGTGCTGAGAAACTCGTCTGGTGTAAAATAGGCTAAAAACAAGTGTTTCAGGTAATTAGCAAATAGGCATTTGAAAGAGAATGAATCAGGATGGATTTAAGACATTTAGAAGACACTAGAAAACACTGGACTTGCATAGCCTGATCTGGGTGTGGATGTGATTTGCTTATTTATTTTTCCCAAACGATTAAACTATGGCCAATTCATCTTTTAATCCCATGGTGTTAGACACTCTGCACGGCACATAGTAGTTTTTGTTAAGTAAGTGGGTAAATATGTTAAAATGAAATCTAAGTTTTAAAGATAATGAACTTTTCTTTCCCAGTTCACTGTGATACTCTTCTCCTCACTTCTTATGGTTGACTCTGATAGGATCCAACTTCGAATTTCAAGATTGGTGGGGTCATTTTGGAGCTAAAGTAGTCCACCTCTCCTAAGAAGCAAGAATTCCCCGCTACAACCTGGCCCCAACTCACTTTATTTCAGAAATGAGTAAAAAGGAAACAACCCGGGAAAGAGTATCTGTATTCCTGTCTCTTATCAGAAAGATAAACTCCACTGCGCTTCACTTAGCACCATATGGTAACTGTCTGCTTCTAGGTGAAGGATTCAGCTGCTATTTTTTGCATGTGGTGCTGATAAAACTCAAAACGGATCACAAGGCAGAATAACATGATGATGACATCAGATTTGAGGAGGCCAAGCACTTCTGTCTCTGCTGGACTATTTATTAGACACAAACTGGGCTTAGAGTGCATTCGACTTTTTTCCCTTTCTTTCGTTAGTGTGGGTCAGAGAGATCTAGGCGGTGAATTAATAGTCTCCCCCCTTCTGCTACATCAACGTACCTTCCAGTGGAAAGTAGACACCTTAGTTAAGTGCTGCATTTCCCGAACTCCTTTCGGATCAATAATTCATTAGCTGCTGTATTTGCCAATATGTAGAACCTTCAAGATAGTTGCTATGATTAAATGAAAAACCTACACTTGCAGACTGTTGTATGATTTGAGATTCAAAAGGATTTCTTCCCTCTTTATTTTTATAGTGCTAGCGTTGACCCTTCTTCTACGTGTCCATTTCTCTTTAAGGAATATGCAATTCTGAGTGCTTCCCATTTCGACAGTAGCCTTGACAAAGAATACAAGTGGACCACTCACCTTTTACAAAAAAGTTAAGCTACTTATCAGATTTCCTGGCTTCTCCAACCACTGTTTTCTGTCAGGTAGGAAAGACTTTCCTCTTGGGAGATCAAGGGCCATTTGCTATAATTACCTTCCCTCATTCCTTTCCTCTTCAGGGATGGATTTGAAACTACTCTGTACACCCCACCACGGAGTGTGATTACATTCTATTAGACGGGCTGACGCATCTTCAGAGACAAGAGCCATCATTATGAAGTGAGTGTGAAAACAAATTCCCACGAGATCTGATAATTACCTTGTGGAGTAAAGATTATCTGCCTACAGTAAGAGGATTTACTTTGTTTATTACTGTGCGCATAATAATAGCTTGCAGCAGTCACATAAAAAGGAGAGAGAAAAGCATATAGTCTCAGGAGAACAGAGACACCACTTCAGTTCTGCACAGGAAATCAGCCATAAAAAAAAACCATAAATCAAGCATAAATAACAATCGTACTCTGGAAAAGAACTCAATCAGCTTTCAGTGGTCTTTCGTGGTTCACACTGTCATAATTAAACAGAATAGCTAATTGTCAGTGTTGTCCAGTCTCTCCGGCTTGCATTCCCGCGTGCAGTCTGCAAATCAGCAAGATGTGTTTAAACCAAGCAGTGCATTAGGAAAAGAGTGATGAGAAAACCCACTGCAGAAGGGAGAGCGTACAGAAAGGGAGAGTGAGACAGGAAAAGAGTAGAGGAGAAAAGGGTGGCTAAACCTTGTTCTTGTCGTTGAGAACAGGTGTGATGGGATTCAGCCCTTCTTCACGGGGTAGGGAGCCGGGGAAACCTGGAGCAGAAGGCACGAGATCAACCCCAATGAGGCTTCGTCGTTTGTTTAAAGCATATTTCCAAAATTTCATATTCATACAAATGTTAAAGCAAACAATGAATTTTCCAAGCCAAACATACATGTAATTTGGACTGTGTACCTCTTCCCATAAGGAGGATGGTTAATCGAAACCTGTGAGCTACACACCACAAATGCTCCCATAAAAGAATCAGCAATGAATGAATATGTGATGTGATCCTAAAAGAGCATTTGGTTCCCTTCTCGTTTTGCTAATGCAGAATATAAGCCAGAGAGATGAGTCCTAACCTTATGATCAAATTGGGTTTTTTTGCCCTACTAAGCAGGTGTTTGT
>PVKM010021361.1:0-22635 GCA_004027735.1 Carollia perspicillata
AAAAAAAATCCCCTCAAAGTCTCAAACACTATTGTGAGTTGCAGAAAACAGACATGCTACAGAACACAAGGCTGCAACATATTAAGGGCAATATGGATTTTACCCTGAGGGTCATTTCTGTACTGGTATTTCCATGTTGTTTTGGACAATTCAGAGAAAACACCTTCACAATTTAAACCTGACAAATCCAGTAAATACAATAATTAATAATGTGCTCACACTTAAAACTAACTATAACTACACAACAGAATTCCTTCTTTAATTTCTAATTGTACATTAAATTTGATTATACTTCGTCTCAACCTCTTTTGTGGATTCCCTTTCCTTTTAATAATAAAAATCATTTTTGTGATGTCAGTAACTATTTTTATTATGTCCTAAATTGCTTAAGGGATCAGACTTTGTAAGGCTTGGGACATGCAGCAAATTTTAGTGAAGTGAATATAAGTAATTTTTCTAAGAAATATTTTTAGAATAGTATTTCTTGCACCTACTTGTATATCCGACTTCATTCTACTAGGTTTTATGGCCAGATTTCTTAATATTTCAAATTATAGCCCCATAATCATGCTCTTTTTTCCATCTCTTAGTTCTGCCATACTATTGGCTTTATATACTTATGTAAGATCCCTTCATAGGTGAGCAAAATCAAAAGCCAAGGAGTGCCAGAATTGTATGGTTTGTATGGTTCAGTATCACGGAAAGAGAAAGCCTCCTTCTTCCTTGGTGTGTATAGCAATCCTCAACAGTGAGCATTTATCAGCCTTGCTACAATCACGAGCCCGTAGGTGGATCAATCATTGTCTTTAGGTTACACAGATCTTACAATTACTTCTCCCTGAAGTGAAGAAAAGCTGAGTATTTAACAATATCATGTACATTTAACAGTACAAAAGGGGTAAGGTGCAGCCCTCAAAAACAAAAGATACTAAAAGAACAAACATAAATGTATACTTACCCACTCTACCTAATTTCTTTTCATTTCATTTTCTCATATGTAAAATATAAGTAATAGCAATTATCTCACTGGGCCTCTAGGAAGATCAAATGAGAGAATGCATGTAAACCTCTTGGCACGTGGGAAGAACCCTATAAATATTAATTCTTCTCTCTCCAACTGAAATTGCCAACCATGGTGATTGGATCTATGTGAGCAGTGTAATCACTTTTGATATGTTTATATATAGTATGCCAATGGTACTAACCACAAGTATATAAACACAATTTTCTCTTCAAATTTCAGTTCAAGAGTTAAAGGAAATCTTAAGTCACTAAGTGGCCAGAAGTTGTAAACCTTGGTGACTGGGGTAGTGATTTGCATTTACCTGACTAACTTCATGGTTTCTCAGTATCCTGTAACAACTTCATTGCTAATGGAAGTGAAATTACAACATAGCCTCTTGCAGTCACTAAATGATTGCGCATTTTTTACTCTCCGTAGGTTAATCATGAATGTTGCTTTCATTTTAGAAAGTTTAATGCCAATCTTACTATTTATGCCACAGTTGGCATTGACATGCAGAACTTTCATTTAGAGATACACAGCTAAGGACACTCTAGTCTTGACAAAACAGCTATTTAATGCTCCAAATAGACTGACAACTGTTAGGTGAACTGTTTCAATTTTTCAGATTGAATATCCACAAAATAATTAGCAAGACAAGAACGATCTAGCAAGAAGATTTCTACATGCTTTCCAATTGAAAGATCAATGTCTATATATTTTATTCTTTGTATATCCTGTCTTCCAATTCAGTCTTTTCATATCCTGCACATCCATAAAAGCTCACATGCAATATCTCCACATCTGTCAAGTCTGCCTAAATCATCTATCATCCCCAGTTAAATTGTGGAAGTGATCTTCTCTGGCTGAAATAAATGCTCTTGAGGCAATTTGTTAATATTTCTCATAGAGAACAATTTAAATATCATACCTTACAGTGTAGACATTACAGCCTAGGACCTTCCCATTAACCCTGTTATACTCCAGGAGATGTCTAGAAAAGAGGAAAACAAAGATGACAGTCCATTTGGAGTAATTTGAACTGTTTCATTTCCCTAAAGAATATAGTCAAGAGAATTTTTCTCAGAAAAAAATGAATGTGTACTTTATCTCAGAGGAATATATATTTGATCCAGATTCATGTGGATGAAAATATATAGTAGATAGAAAAATGTGAGGTCTAGCTTTTTAAAGATTATATTTTTTATGGAAATCAAGGAAAAACACTTTACTGAAAAAAAAATCCCCAACCAACTCAGATTTTCTGGAGCAGAAAATGAGAACTTGTTTCTGGAAAGCCCTAGACACTTAATTTTACAGAGAGAGATACAGCTCCCTCTAAGGAACATAAAGGATTTTGGCAAAATGGTTATGGAACACTAGCAAGAATAGTGTAGGGAAAAAATCCATCAAATAGAAGAGCCAAAAGGGATAACACGTGCAGAGGTCAGGTATTCAAGAGATCTTTTCCTAAGGTGACTGCAGAAACTCCTAGGCAGGGACTGATAGATGAAATAAAATCGTACCATGTGTTTGGGGTTTACTTCATTATTTTTAAATACTAAGCTTTTACATCTTGATACTTTAACAATTATCTTTAAGCCAATCCCTGATATCATATTGGAAGATGCCAAAGAGCCTAAGTTGTGTCATATATATGGTGTATATTCAACGAACACTGTCATGGGGGAAATAGTTAAACAAATTATAGTATATATTATTCATGTCAGTTGGTGAGAACTGTTCATGCTACATGTTATAAAATTATCATTTACTACTTTGAGATACATTTAGTCCTATGTATCATTAGAATATATATTATTTTCTATTAGAGGTATACTTCAAACTATACTTTAAAGGTATAGTTTAAACTAGGAATTAGAAATAACAATAAAATAATACTTTTTATTTGTTTAATTGTTCAGTTATAGTTGTCTTGCCTTTTTCCCATTGCTCTCCCCTTCCCTCCACTCCCATAGTCAATACCACACCATTGTCTGTGCCCGTGAATTCTCTGTTTGTGTTCCTTGACTTTTAAAATTCATATTTCTTACAAGTGAAAGTCTGAAAAATACAAGGAGAAGTTCAGTGTTTTGAAAATTTAAAAGATTGATTAGAATTTTCACTTTTATTCTGAAGGTTGAAAGGGATTGTTGGTGTTGACTTAACACATAGGCCAGATAGGCCTTAGATTTCTACATCAATACCTTCCTTTTTAATATTAATATAAACTACCTTAACCATGATAAATGAGTAACAAGCATATTCTAATTTTGCAATATAGTCTAGTCAGTGATTATCATATAGACAAACTTATTTTCTGTGTAATGAAGAGTCTTTTGTTGGAAACAGAAGTACCAACCTGAAAAACATATAGTTACAATAATTATTACAATGTATTTTTTATAGCCAAAGATAATCAAATCACAGCTTCCTAGCGTGGAGCATGAGAATTAATCACATAAGGAAAATAAGTTTTAAATCAATATGCATTCTCCAAGCACAACATTTTATGGTTATTATTATATTTCCTATTTCTGTTTTTGTTTTCACATTTCCTGAGGTATATAGATGATTTTAAAATTGGTGGTGCATCTGAACAAGAGCTCAAACATTACTTCCTCTAAGAAATTGAAAACGGAATAGATGGCAAAATGTCACCCAACGTGAAATCAAGATAATGTTCTCCTGTGTATAGCATGCTTCAAACATAAATCATCACTTTGAGTGGCATGTAAGAGTTGATGAAAGTGAAGTCTGCACTGTATCCATAAACGTATAGGCTACATCCATATAGATACTAGGCACATTGCTTTGAAAAAAATAGTTTCTCCATTCAAACATTTGCTCAGGTTTAGACTACTAATGTTGCTGCCTTTTCCCTAAATTGAAGTTTTTGACTGAATAACTGAAATAGCCAATTGTTCTGGTTTCCAGTAGTTACATCTATGAATATGATGGCCAAAGGAATACAAAATATTCTTTTGTATAATATATAGTGCATAGTAGAATGTCTAAAACCAAATACAGAATACAGGTAAGCAAGGTAAAAATTACTGAAGTATCCTCTTGTAACCAGTTGGAGAGTTCATGAGACATGTAGAAAGGGCAACTGAGTAAGGGTTAGAAACACATTAGCTAATCGAGTCTACCTGATTTGTCTAACTGTTGCCAGGAAGGGATGCTGATGTGCTGGAATGTTTAGGTTCAGGAACAAGATTTCTGGATCTTCCAGTTTTTCAAGAAAATAAAAAATACCAGATGTTTATGTGAAATCTAGCTATTTTTACGTGCTGGGAACCAATTAAAGAATGGAGGTCAACATTGACTCCTTACCTCTATAGACATGTTCATATATGTGTGTGAATAATGTGTGCATATTGTTATACATGTTATATATCTAATTATGTATATACACACACACATACATACATATACACTAGGCCATGTTCATCCTAGGCTTTGTTGCCTTGTCCTTCAGTGTAAGCCCCCCATGCCAATCTTACTATTCCTGTCACAGCTGGCACTGACATGCAGAACTTTCATTTAAAGATACAAAGCTAATGACACTCTAGTCTTGAAAAAATAGCTATTTAATGTTCCAAATAGACTGACAACTGTTAGGTGAACTGTTTCAATTTTTCAGATTCAATACTCACACAATAATTAGCAAAACAAGAATGATCCAGCCAGAAAAAATTCTATATTTACTTCTCCCTCTTTTTAAAAAGAAGACATGAAAGGTCACTTTCATTTTTAGCAAGTTTTAGAAATGTGATATGTATTAGTTAAATAAAATAAATCTACAGTAGACATGGGTTGATAAATGTGACCTGGTAAAGGTCACACTGTAGTCATCTACGGGGACAACTGGACAGGCCTCTTGGACTCCCAATGAATGTGCTGTTACATTTGTAATAGAACATCTAAGAGCCTATGAGGGAATCCACTTCTTAAAACAAGTGGACTTGAAAGGGAGAAGCTAAATGCCACATAACCTCTCTTCTCTAAATCCAGCTCTTGCCAGTGAGAAGGGAGAAATCATACCTGTCATCCTCAGAGAAAAGGGAATCAGTGTCCTTATAGTTCATGAGGTCAGGCACATTTTAAATGCTCCAGAAAAAATAATAGGATGGCTATCCTCCTCCATAGAGAGGGTCATGTTGAGGGAAAATTGCCATAAATAGATCATTACTTAGATGGTGGTGTGTTAAAAGATTTAAATACAGGTCTTTGAATAATAATAAACATTAGGGAAATGAACAAAATGAAGTATGAAAACATGATGTGATAGAATGGTATATGGCCATTACAAAATGGGTGTTTTCAGAATATGTAATGGTATGGGAGTTGCTTTCAACATGATATCAGTCAAATAGTTTGTAAATCTAAAGCCTACAAATACTTATGAAAATATCTATAAATATCTATTAAAATATACAGGTTCTATATGTAATTAGAAATTTATCTTCATTTAATCTATATATATGTTTCTACAAATACTGATATATGATTTTTGCAATATTGCTATTAAAATTATGATGCTGCAATGAACAAATTTGCATTTAATTATTTTCTTTACTGATTCCTATGACAAGGCCGTCTTCTCTGCCCCTTTTCAATATAGAATATATGTAGTATATGCCCATATAGTACATAGACATATGCCCATATACTTGTATTTGCCCAAGGAAAATACCTGGAAGTCAACCTTAACCCCTCCTTGTTTCTGGCTCTCACATCTGATCTGTCACTTAACTCCCTTAACTCCTTTCTAATATCCATCCTTTTTCCCATCCTTCCTGTCCTTGCTCTTGTATCAGTCCTTCAGTATTTCTCACCTGGATAACTGGAACCAAAATAATCTATTTTAGTTGCTGTTCCTGTAATATTGCTGAATTTCACCTTCCCTGAATATTTTTTCAATGTAAAATTATTTAATTTTTATTCAATTTTTGTATTGTTGTTCAAGTGCAGTTGTCTCCATCTTCCCACCACCACTTTACCCCTCCACACCCACCCCCACCTCCCATCCCCAATCCTATTCACCTTGGGCTTTGTCCACGGGTCCTTTATAAATGTTCCTTCACTACCTTTCCCCTTCTTTCCTCCATTATCTCCCTCCCTCCTCCTCTCTGGTTACTGTCAGTTTGTTCTTGATTTCAATGCCTCTGGTTATATTTTGCTTGCTTGTTTGTTCTGTTGATTAGGTTCCACTTATAGGTAGGATCGTATGGTGTTTGTCCACTTATAGGTTAGATCATATGGTATTTGTCTTGAGATAAACCACCTAGCTTATTTCACTTAGCATACTGCTCTCCAGTTCCACCCATGCTGTCACAAAGGGTAGGAGTTCCTTCTTTCTCTCTTCTGTGTAGTATTCCATTGTGTACACTTCTACATACAAAGGACATACAGAGGGCCCAGAGACATATGAAAGGATACTCAACATCACTAGCCATCAGAGAAATGAAAATTAAAGCTATAATAAGATACACTTCACACTGATCAGAATACCTATCATAAACAAATCAACAAACAATAACTGCTGATGAGGTTATAGAGAAAAGGGATCCTGGTACATCATTGGTGGGAATGCAGGCTGGTGCAGCCACTATGGAAAACAGTATGGAATTACCTCAAAATACTAAAATTGGAACTGCCTTTTTACCCAGCAATTTCACTGCTGGGATTATACCCTAGGAATCCTGACACAGCAATTCAAAAGAACCTATCCACCCCAATCTTCATAGCAACACAATTTACAATAGCCAAGTGCTGGAAACAACCTAAGTGTCCATCAGTAAATGAGTGAACTGTTTGCTGAATATTACAACTTATCTTTGAAAACTTCATTGCTATGACTAAAACTTCTCCCATATCCCCAATACCCCAGTTTTAAGATTCAAATTACATTGTTTGTGCTTCTATCATAATTACATTTCCATAGTATTACATGTATTTGCCTGTGTCTTACATCATGATGAAAAAGCATGTCTCTCCATCTTATATCTCAGATCTTTTAGAAAAGTGCCTAACTTATGGGAGTTGAATGAATCATTGCTTAAAAATCATTTAATTTTACGGTAAGATGAGACAATCTCAGATTAGAGTAACAATCATAAAGTAATTTTTCTCCAACTGCTATATGATAAATAAGTTTAAGAAAGTTAGCTCAAAGTCATTACAGATACATTTTCAAAATAAAGTTTGAGAACATACCCCCGTAAAAGCTTTCAAACATTCTCAGGCTATCTTTTTGATGCTTTGCAGCAATGCTCTCTGCACCTGACAAATACAGAATTTCAGAATAGAGAAGTCTTTCAAAAGCTAATGCTAAAATTTGTTTCACTATAACTTTGAGAGAATCTCAGTAGTAGTCCCTCAAACACTTGGGCTTTATAGATTAAAGAATTCTAAATGAACTAAATATCCTCCTTCTTAACCCCCAATTTGAATGCTACATAACAAACATGGCCATAACGCTCCTCCCAGTATCTGCATCCCATCCCAATGTCGCTTTGTATCTTGTCCTATCAAGTATGATATATACTGCCTCAGCCCTTGAATCTTGGCCAACGTTACAACTTGCTTTAACCAACACAGTGTGTTGGAGTTGGAGCTGTACCACTTCCAAATTTAGGCTTTCTTCTCTTTCACTCTACAGACTAGCATGTGAACAAGTCTAGGGTGGTCTCCTGGATGATGAGTGACTCATGATCTAGTCATGAACATCACCCCAGACAACATCTACTCAGCTCCCAGAAGCAGAGCCCCCTAAAATAGCTATATTCTTCTGATGTGTACTTGACCACAAAAGCATAAGGATGCCAAGCTATACCAAAAGAACTGCCCAGTTAGCTCAGACCAATTTGCTGACCCACAAAAATCATGGACTAAATGAATGGCTATTATAACAAGGCACTGCATCTTGAGGTAACGTGTTACACACCAGGAATGAGTTGGTGTAACCTTTTTGTGCTTTAGTTTCCTCATCTGTAAAACGAGAATGACAATATGACCTATCCCATACAAGTAATATGAGTATAAAATGAGCACCTGACACAGTGAACACTAACAATGTTAACGATTGTTAGTTCAATTTGACAAATCTCTGCTTGGAGTGTGTTATTCAAATACTCATAGTTCTGCTCTCCTCTATTTCAAATTTATTTTCAGATATACTATTTGTAAAAAATGCCCCAAACAATTACATGGTAAATGTAATATCCTCATCATATTTGGGAGTAGCATTCCACAAACATTAGTGTCATCCTGAAATTGCAAATTTCAACTTAAACATCCTCACAAATATTGCACAGATGGGTAAACAGCCCACATCTAAAAGGGAAGAATTAAAAACTTTGGATATGCATTAAATGAGTGTCTGTAGAAGTTCCAGGTGTTTTGAATAATAGCATATAAACTCACTGCATATACTGTTAGCAGTATATTAACCAGTACTTTTGAGTTGCTGTTTTATTAAATCATAGTAGTTTATTAAGTCATAATATCTTCACAATAATATTTGAAATAGGTTAAAATAAATATTCAGTGGCTATATATGTGTAGGTATGAAATGAAAACACTGGATTTCAAAAAAAGTCACGACTGTAGATTTGGACACATACGTGATTTTGAAATCATGGGCATATATCAGTGTGGGTAACAACACTAAATGAAGGAGCAATAAGCACTTACATCCCTGAATTTTAAATGAGGCTGGTGGTTGATCTCTAAATGAACATCAGGAGAATGTTGATGCTACACCCAACTGCTTTGACCCCATTGCTTTTCTGTTATTTATCTCTCAGTGGGGTTGATATAGATAACTGTGCATTCTACTCCATGCCCTTTTCCATAACTTGTCAGAATAAAGAAGGAAATATTCTACTTAGGGATATGTAATTTGAAAAAATTAACGTAACAATGATGTGCTTCTCTTACCCTTTACCACACTGATAACATAGGCCTATGTAAAAATGAGTATAACGTGTTAACCTAGAAGTTAATAAATAGGTTCCCTTTTTTAACAATATGAAGGAGCACTAAAATGTTTAAAATATAAATAAATTAGTAATGCTGTATAACTTAGCATTAGATTGCAATGAAAGTGCCAGGGAACAATGAAGTAGCAACGTGTGAGACAACTCTGGTACTGCCTACTGAGAACTGAGGACTCAATGAAAGTTGCAGCTGGTAACACCTATATATTGTCAAACCAGTAATCAAAATATGATGCTCTTTCTCCCTTAGTAAGGAATTCTTAATCTAGGAATCAAGATGTACAAATGGGAATAACTCCTCTGCCACTATCCCTAATGATCAACTAGGAAAACAATTGCTTCAACTCTCTATACTACACTTATGTAGAGATTTAAGTTCTCCAAAGACGTTTTCTACCAGGGGATTAAATAAACGCTCCTTTGAGATAGAAGCTGAAATTTCCACTAGGCCACCTTAGGTTCCTCATGCCACTGAATCTACAGGCAAATAAGGGAGTTACTGTCCTGGCTGAGGTGATTGTTTCTGACTACCAAGAGGATATGGAGTTGCTACCACTTAGAGAGGAACAGAGGGCTCTCTCTGGAGCTCAGTACATTATCAAGAACACTACTGAGCATGTCTATGTACACTAGTTAAAAATTAATAAAAAATGATGGCAATGCAATATGTACTGAATAACGAGTACCACAAATGTTTCAATAGATAAGGTCCAGATTTTGCCCAGTAAGAGAGATGATCACCTGAGGTAATACCCAATGACAAAGGAAACAACAGTCAAAGAGGTACCAAGTGGAAAGTACAGGTCTGCGAACGCAGGGCAATAGTAACTGTTAATATTTTACTTTTGACCATGATGTGTACATATTTGTATATATTAACTGATTTTTTCTTTTCCCTTTCTACTTAATACCAGGTGCATTACTAATAGTTAACTTTGTAATTTGATACTTAGGTTTTAGTATCACAAAAGGGAAAGTGGGTGAGCTGAAGAAGCAAGAACATAATCTCAGGGTGATAAGTGCCATACAGGACTTTGCCAAGGCCCACTTGTGGAAGAGGGATTGCACGATGGTAGCCAGAGTGTGCTATTGTCATGATCTTTGTCTGGAAGCGAAATATGAATTAAACTCATATGACTGCTGAGTTGAACAAAGAGGTGGGCTCTATTGAATTGTCTGTTGATGAACTGGTATCACGATGACCTCATTCTAACTTTTCTCCGTAAAATGGAGAGAAGTCAGGAACCATGTTTCCCTAAATCCCTTTTCCAAGGTTCTGGGTTAGAATTTTCCAGTGAGCGGCATTTACTTGAGATTTGGAGACTGGAAAAAGGAAAGACCATCATCTCTAAAGGCAATTACAGTCGGGATGTGGTCAGGTGTGTGACTCACAGCTGCTTGCTTCCCTGTGAGCTCTGTGAACAGCTCACACTGCTACTGCTGAAAGAGGTCATTGGTGGGAGCTTTCCAGAGAGCTTTCATATCTCCAGCAAACTCTTTGTTAATTCAAGTTGAGAAAATCACTAGCAGTTTCCCTGACTTTTGCTGTCCCTGCTCTTCCAAGTATTGGGTAACTTCTTAATTCTCCTTAGCAACACCTGGAAGAACAGAATGGCTGCTGTTGACTGAGTAATATATTCCCATTGAAGGACATACAGTATTTGAGAATTTTCAGAGAGCTTAGTGCAATGAACGATGGAAACACTGTGCTTTTCAAGATAGCAATGTGCCAGCTTACAATTCAGTATGCTATTACTAAGCAACAACGGGAGGGTGAATATTGAGGGCAACATTGCCTCGAATAACATGATTCCCTTCTCGGGGCAGGGGTTCTCTCTTCCTCATTCTAAGGATCTCTTTCAGGCTATATTTCATAATACCATATTAAGAAGGCAGAAGCCTCAGGCTAAAGAAAATAAACATCAGACATCTGTGTGAAAGAAATGCTCTTGGCCCAAATAGAATTTTAGTGTGAATTCCCCTATTAATTTACTTAATATGTCATTTTGGACCTTATCAAATTACACATGCACAAACATTATTTTACACTTTTCTGTGCCTCAGTTTCTTTCATTATTAAATGGAAACATCAACTCTTTTGCCCTTACTTCTCCTGGATATTTTAGCAATAAAATGAGATGACAGATGTAAATATTTCATGACTGACAAAGCTATATGCAAATATAAAAGATTATAATTAGCATTACTTTAGCGACTGTACCAAAGTGTTATATTGATTCATTTTGCAAAAGTTCTTGTCTCAAAAATCTATACGTGGTGTCTCTCTGGCAGAACCATGAAATGGATAAAGTCTTATTCTTTTTGCAATTTCTTCTGGCATCTTTAAGTAACGCAGAGCCAAAGGTCAGCTGAGTCATATTTCCCACAACAGGATGACCCAGCAAGTGTGTTCTTGCCACTGGCAATGCTGCTGATGAATCTTAACATTCATGGTCAGTGCTTGCGGGCTGACAGCTGGGATTGAAAATACTTGCAGCTAAATCAGAAGAGCTGCTGAAAAGCACGGGCCATCTGCTGCAGGTGTGCGCTAAAACACCCTCCAATTCATCAAATCCACGTTGACACCCATTAACAAAACACTTAGCAGTGCAAATTCCCTTCCGTAGTCTTATTTGGTATGAGCTCCAAAGTGTATCTTTAACCTTTCTGTCTTATTCAGAGGAAAGTCACTGTCCTCAGCCAAGTGTATTCTGACAGAATGCTGTTCACATGGCAACATCCATCAGACCCCGTGGAAGCTGGTGACCTGGCACATCTAGGCATCGTACCTCCTCTGTCTGGGCTGGACATTTATTGAATATGTGCTTGTGCTGCAGACAGAATTTTATCTGTCTCACTGCAAACCATGGCATTGACTTTATCAACCACAAAAAATAGCCAGACAGAGTGCACAGTAAGCCCTAGGCTTACGTTTTTAGGAAGCTGAAGTTTACATTTGCGGTTTATTTTTGCTCTACTTGAGTGCACATATCTGCTTTGTATGTTATACCATTCTGATATAAAAGCACATGTCTCGTGGTCTCATGATGCTCAGGTACCATCTGAGTCCCCACTGTGTTCTTCTATGCTACCCTTCCACAAATGCGCCAGTGATACCATAAAACTCCCACCTAGAAATTTCAATTATTTTTATTAAGAAATAATTTAAACAATTTATTTTGACATAGGTCTTAAATGATATTCCATACATTCTTATATCTTACAGAAGATGCTTTAATAATTAAGGACTGGCCTGCATGCCAGCCATGTCCTAAAATACATCCTTCTCCAATGGATTATATCCAAATAAAGATTTGTCAATTCCTACTGCTCTTTCTTCCTCCATTTTGAGAAGATATAAACAGTAAAAATGTACAAATGTTTATGCTTGTGGAAGCAGGGTCCTTGTAGTGTCATGAGAAAAAAAAACATTTTTAGGGACCCACACGGGAGGAGGAGTGGTGGTGGTAATCTTTATTTAAGTGAAAATGGGAAGCTGCCCCCAGGCTCCCAACATCTTATCTCCCACCATCTCACTCTGAAAAAAGTCCAATCCCGTCTTCATCAGCACCAGAAATAGGACTAATGACCAGACATTTCAGAACCGTGGGTTCAGTCCCTGTCTCTGTCTGGATTCGGCGAGCTCAGTCTGCTCCTGGCTGTGTCATGCACAGGCAAGTGCCCTCCACTGAGGGCCCCAAATGGATGCTAGCACCACATGGCTGCTATGGAAAGAACACGTGAAGGAATGTGTCAAATGTGTGTTGCTGGGAGAAAGTGAGCTTCTTTGTTAAGCTGGGGTTATACTATGTGGTGCTTGGGGAAGGACCAGGCACTTCCTGAAACTTGCAATCAATTTCCCAAGCCGTCCAGGGCTTGCACAGGATCCTGCCCCTACCCCACAGGTGGCAGACACAAAGCCTGCAGGCCGAATCTGGCCCTCCACCTTGTTTTATCCGGCCCAACGCCTTGTTTCTGCCCAGCAGCAGCGCTGAGCTCCTTGCCCGTAGTTAAGGAGTAGTTACATTTGTACAGTCCTAAAATTGCATTCGGCCCTTTGAAGGCAACCGTGAGGCTGAAGTGGTCCCCAGTGAAAATGAGTTTGACACCCCTGCATCCCAATCCATGTCTTAGATCGTCTAGCGTTCTGTGTAGTTTATCCAATCTGATCCTTTTCCCAGCCTAGACTCCCAGGCTTTTCTGTTGCCATCTTGGCTCTTATGGCACATGTGCTTACCTCCCCCCATAGACTGGGGGGGGGGGGGGTTGAATGGGGAGTTTGAAAAGCCTGTCCTTCCTCCCTGGGCAAGAAAGTGAGGGGTGTTAGTCCTCTTTGCCTGACAATACTGCAATGCCCTGGGATTTGTGAAACTCTAGCTTCCTGTTTTATGCTCTCTGCTAGATTATGCTTGATAATATGATTTCCTTTAGTCCCTTTCTTTATTAATATTTGGCTACATATGCTAACACTTATGGCTTGGGAAAAACAAAACAATACAAAACAGAAAATTACCCCCACAGCAGAGATTTTCTAGTAAAAGTTTTGTGGAAAATATATAGATGTGAGCCTATGTCCTGCTATAGATACTTGCTGTATGCCATTATTTGGCCCTCCCAGTGGGGCTACTGCAACTCAAGATGTACATTTTAAATTTAATTTGTTTAAATTTGCATTTAGAAACAAATGGTGTAAATTTTTTTCCATTGAACATATTTCTAAACTAATTTTAACCATTGAAAATTTAGTATTCATGTGGAAAATTACTATTAGTGTAAACATAACAGATTTCTAAGACTTGTTATGAAAAAAGAAGAATGTAAAATAGTAAAAAAATTGTAAGATAATATCTCAGTGATTTTAATATTTATCACACGTTGAAACACTGTTTAAGATATATTGGTTGAAATAAAACGTATTATTAAAATTAATATCACCTGCTTACTTTTCCTTAATGTAGCTTCCAGCAAATTTACCTGCACATCTGTCACTTGCATTATATTTTTATTCGACAGCACTGCCAAGTAGTCAACAAAGATTTCACTCTCTTGATGTATGCCTTTATTCGCAGTAAAATTTACTTTGAAGTTCTATCTCTTGCCCTGTCCAGGACTCTCTACATTTTCCCAATGTTCAGACACCTGCTTCAGGGAATAGAAAGAACCAAAACTGTGTTACAGGAGAGAGAGAGACTCAGACCCCACCGCTAAGAAGAGAAGAAGAGCAGAGGAGAAGAGAGAAGGGGAGGGGAGAGGGGAAGGGAAAGAGAGAAAAGAGGAGGAGGCAGAGAAATGCACACCGCCCCCTCCAGCAAAATATTTGTGTGTGGGGAGGGCGAGGGGTTAAGACAGAAAGAAGGTGGTTTCCGGACACCTTGAATTTGTTTAAAGCCATTTCCCAACCCAATATCTTTACACATAACATTACAATGTTGAGTTATTTTAATAGTACTAAATCGCATGTTTTACATATATCAGAGCCTTTTTATCAATTGTTTAAGGGACCTAACTACACACTTAATATTATTTAAATGGGGCTATACATTCTGAGTTCTGATTATACTATTCTGGCATGATTAATAAAAATAATCTATATTTCAATAAGTAATAATTTGTGGATTTGTTTTTTAAAACTGCTATTTCTGAATTAAGTTTAGACTTGAATTTTCTTGTTAATATTCAAGTTGCATTTAAGGAAAGAGCATTCGGAATTAAACAGTAGTTGTCTGGGGCAATGTCATACCGTTGCGTAACTCAAAATAACCAATTCATGCTTTTCAAATTGCAGCTCTAGTAGTCTTTGGGGTTTTTCCAAGGGCAGCAAAAAAAAAAATGCCTCTTGTGCAAAAAGATCACAGCAGGCATGTGTCATCTTCTGCCTCAGTCACTGCTTAATCCAAGACAGGTCCTCTGTTGCTAAAGAGGAGCTCCGACAGTGGTTGAATGTGCAGGCTTTTAAATTGAATGCATTTGAGTCTGTATCTGCGCTTTGTCATTTAGTGGGTGTGCAATTTAAGGCAATTTCCTCACAGGAAAAACACAGATGATGACATTTACCTCACAGTGGTTTCTGAGAGTTATTTTAGACAATAAATGTAGACGTGTGTAAAGAACTTAGCCAAGCACCAGGCAAAGACTATCCACTCAGTCCAAAGTAAGTATTAAATTTGTCTGTTTTGTAGATTTGACTTTAAGAAGAATAAGATGAAATGTTTTATAACATCTTAGGTGGTCTTCCTTTATCTTTGTTTAGATTTGGTGCTGGAGAAATACTGCCTGCTTGGTAGAAAGCCTGAATGGAGCATTCTTCCAACAGTGTGCATGAGTGTGATAAGACCTGATACAGCCACGGGCCGTGCAATCACAGCACTGGTGCCCTTTTTTTGTGACACCGCAGCTGATCCCAGCCCCCTGACCAGTACGGCTAGGCTAGCCGAACATAGAACATGCGGAGCCTGGTCAACTCTGAGAAACTGCTCTGGTTTCCTTCTCTCCTTACCTCACCTGTGGTTTGGTTCTCAAAGCAAATAGCAGAAGAAAATGATAAATAATATCACACATTTCACTTCAAGTATTTACCAGCCTTTCTTCCTGTTTTCTGCTGAAATTCATCTTAGATGTCAAAAGTCAACTTGAGAAACCAAAAGTTGTTTTTTTCCATTTATTCTCTTCCTGCAAAAATCTATTTCTTTTTGCTCCCAGAGCATTCTCCCATCACTTAATCATTACTCTTGCGCCCGCATTTGAAAATGCTGTGATTCTCACCTGAATACCCCTTTTAATTACTTTTTTATTTGTTAAAACAGTCTCATTCTTAAAGACCTCTTTAAATTTTTCAGGACAACTAAAATCTTCCATGTTCTATGAAGGTTTCTTTGATGGCTATAATCGTCTCCTGTGAATTGTTTTCATGATTCGAGTCAATGCTACAAATTTAGCCCTATTGTTTTCTCTTTGTTTTGTGTTTATTCATTTTGCTTCCTAACTGGGTTACAGGTTCCTTAAGGGCAACATAATAAACATATACTAGATGCAGGATAAAAGCTTGACAATTTTTCACCAAAGGCTTCAAGCCAACCATCAATTTAAAGAGCAGATTTGACACCAATGAAAGGTTCTAATAGGCTAGGCATGCTAAATGAGTGTGGTATGTTGCAAGATCTATCTCAAAATCCTAAAATACTCAAGACATAAACATAATAAAAAGATTGCCATTTGCTGTTATAATCTCCTAGTATGATACAGCAATCTTAAATTTTACTCTATTTAATGGAACTCAAAGGTATATTGGAAAGGTGTCACATCATAAAATATAAAACAGGGGTATACTTCCCCCAAAATGTTTCTATTCTTTGGATTATATTTTAATCTCAATACCCTTACCAGTTTATGTTGCCAAACAGTGACAATGGAAACAGCACAAGCTGCCAAAATAATTATATCATCTGGTTAGATAGACTTATTGGCATCTTTTATTTCTAGATTACCAGTGTTGAAGGAAAAATAAAAATAAAATTGTTGCCCAATTGCTCTGCAAAATTTGTTTGGAGAGTTTAGGGAGTAAAGTTTCACTTGTACCCTTGGTCTTGTCAATTGACCATCAGGGCTCAACCTTTCTCTTCTGCTGTGGCTGCACCCCAGGGAGCCATGCCAGACCCATTGTACACCCTAGCCAAGGCCAAGGTGTGGTGAGCTCCCAAAATCCCCAATAGCCACAGGATCACACATTGAAACTTAGTTTTTTGATGTATATGATATTCCTTTTGAAATAGCTGGGTTTGCAGAAATATTAAGTAAATTCATAGGTTTGGGGAGTTATTTTACAAGATTAGAAGGGAAGGAGTAGGTGAAAAAAAACTTGGACTTAAGCTGGGTGGAAGGAAAAAAGGAAATATTGCTCCTTATCATGGTCTCATCTAGGGACCACCAACATATACACAAGGAGTTGCATGCTGGACTTGTAACCACATGTTTGGTGAAATCTGTGAATGGGACAGGAATGAGGAAGGTGATGTATTTTCACCCTGGAATTACTCTTTTTACAGACAATGTATTGAATATTTTCTCATGCCTTTTCAAAATTACATATTTCTTGAACAAAGGACTCTTTTTCATTACATTTGTGAAGTTCCTACTATGTGTCAGAAACTATTCCAATTAAATCACACCTTGTGTATTAATTCACACATTTTGGGTTCTCGGTAATATTTATAACTTAACATATTTCAGGGCTATAGTATTATCCTTCTGAATATAATTTCTTATTTTGTGATTAAGCATAGAAGTAGTTAAATCAGATAATTTCTGCAGGAATAATAAAATGAACATTTTACATCAAATTTTTAATGTCCTCTACTCCTTTCTCATAAAAACAGAGGGCAAAAGTTGTTCATGTATTTGCCATCTCACATTACTTGGATTCTGGGTGAAAAAATAAACACTTTATAAATATAATACAACATACTTTTCTTTACTTGTAGAAAATATTTCCACCTTCAGTGCTATTTATGCCTTCGTCACTGCACTACCAATAAAACATAGCAATTCACCTAGATATAACATTATTCTTGATATCCATAGGGCCTCTGCTCTTATATTCTGAACTTATTTTTGTCTAAAAAGAACAAAATGAGTGATGTGTGGCTGAAACTGAAGATGAATAACAGACAGGTTGTCCAAAGCAGTAGGAACATGTTATGAAGCGTAAGTAATTGTGAAAGGCCTTCCAGGAATTGGTGTGTGGGTCTTCCTGGTAAATGTGACTCTTTTACATATTTTTGAATATATCAGGTAGAGGCAAGAAAGTATCAACATCACAAGTGCAATTTCAACTAAGATAAGACCCCCATGTAAGGTGTGGTTATGATTATCTAGAGTTCTAACAGTATTTTAATGGGCAAGGAGTATGTTTGGGCGTGACTATATATCACTTTCTTATGCCTAAACATCAAATATAATACAAAATATCCTCCTATATTTTGCTATGCTTTCATTGTAGAGCTCAAATTTCCACCAGAAACTCTATTTAATGATTAATTGAAGTATCATATACAATCCTTTTTGCCTATTAAGATAGTTTCCAGAGATTTCTTTACATGAAGGAGAGTTATAATATTTCTGGTCATTCATAGGAATTAACCAAATGTGAATTTGGTTAATTTTATCTTCAGCTAGGAGGCCACATAATTTTTCATACAAACTAGGAAAAATTTTAGAGTGAAAAAGGAATTACAATAGTTATTCCAGAACAACAGGTGTAACTGTGATTGCTCAAAAAAATTAAAATATATAATCATTTTACATTTTAGTTCTGGCTGAGCAAAATTGAGTAGAATAAAGTTTTTTTTCAGTAAAATGAAAACCAAATAACATTGGAAACTGAAGTAGAAATTTGAGACTTATGACTACGCAGAAGTTTGGGGAGTAAAGAGTTCTAAGAAAGAAAGTGTGGGAGGAGGTTTAAAAAGTAAAAGATAGCTAGGAACCATGGTGAGGTTATGAGTATGCGACAGGACAGTAAGGCCAAGGAAAAGGAATGATCACAGAATCTTCATCAAACTGTAGCAGCACCAACCCATGAATTTCCCAAAAATATCTTGCCAAGGCAGTTGTAGTAGCCTTTTATCATTAACTAAATATGTCTTGAAAACCAAATGTAGACAGTCCAGGTAATCTGGACTGGATCATAGGGCAGAGTCCTTTTCTAAATTCCTTCCCAAACATGTTCATGCAAGAGATGACTGTAACCTTCTCCTTAGGACACACATAAGCAGAGAGAGAGACACAGACAACAAAGGAGATGTCCCGTACCTTCCCAATCGTATAGGTGGTGAGTAGAAGAGCAGAGCCGTCAAGCACACAGCCAGAGCAGCAGCTGCAGTTGTAACTATGCTATGAGAGGAGAAAAAACAGGGACGATGACTAGGTCTGCCTCGGGTTCACTTACTGTTAAGCAGCACGACAGAACAGCTAGAGGAGCGACCACCGAAATGTGCACGTTCATTACATTTTAACATACAGTGTTTTCAAATGACCTATACATTTATTTAGGTAAAGCATAAATTGGCGATTCTTACCTCGTTCTGTTTGTTCAGAGAGTTAATAATGTAATCATTCATAATGAAAGCAGCAAATTATGATTTCTCCATGACTCACCACTTCTGTTTTCTATAACTAGTGAGCTAGTAGTGTATACACATCATAAACAGGCGCACCCTAAAATAACTGATGAACACACTCCCCTCACAGCATGCATTGATCCTTTTGACTAGGTAGCTTTAAACTTTCCCTGCTCTGCTACAATTAGCTTGATCTTGTCAATACAAATGGAATTGCATTGCTTCCAGTGAAGCAAGAATGGTTTTCTATTTTATAAACTAGAAAACAGAGATTTATAATTATAAAGTACTTTTCTGAATCAAGGAGGGAATAGAAGGTGACAATGGACCTCAGGAGGCATCATATGATTATAATAGATTATGGTTCCCACGGTTTCAAAATGCTGCTCCAGATATAGCATATTACTAGAACAGATGCAGCTCAAAATATTTTAGGTGAAGAATAAAATTACTTTGAGACCAAAAATAAGCATTATAATTTTGAATTGTGGGATAGCCAATTTACGCACATTAAGCATGTGCTCTGACTTGGATCTGTGTGTTAATGTTGCTCTTCAAGTCTGCCTAGGTCTTCGTGTGTGTGTGTGCGTGTGTGTGTGTGTGTGAAGTTAAAGGTAAGAAGTCCTGGAGTCATTGTCAAGTAGATAATTGATACTTTTTAGTAAAAATGATGTTTCCTTTTATATATCTTTTCTATTTAAAAAAATCAATGTAGTCTATGTTTAACTTGTCAATTACATGTTGTTTTTCTTTAATGAAATTCAGTGACATATTCAAGTGTGTTGTAATTTACTTCCTTGAAACTTTGTTCTTTCTAATATTCATAATGTTTTTTTTTAAGTCTGAAACATTTAAAAATCTAATTTATATTACTGGTTGGAGAAGAGAAGTTAACTTAGAAGTCTAGTTCAAAGCTTTCATTTTTATAGTGAAATAACTGACAGATATGATTTTCCCAAGAAAAAGGTGTTTTATATACAAAACCTACTATTAAGTAATTATGGTTCACTGCTACCCTAACAAAATTTCATGATAATGTTGAAATATGAGGTATATTTTGTTCTAGATAGAAGGGCAAACAGGTGCTTTTTTGAGGAGAGGAGAAAAAAAAGATAGATCAAGAGACAGATGGTTAGAGATTTAGATATATGCCATGACTATGCTTTTATAGTATTTGATTCCTGTGTCGTTCATTCTTTTTATATAAATCTGAATTTAGCCAGTTTAGATAATTCTGAATTTTTAATAAAAATTTTAATGAAAATCTCTATGACTTGAACTTTATAGTTTTATCAGACATGACAGATTTGTATGTTCCTTTAAAAAAAATGGTAGGCTTTTATCAGGTTGGTCTGAGTCAAAAGTTGTTTTTCTTCCCCATTTTCTCTAAAGCCGGCCTGCCATTGCTTTGCTCAGGAAGCATTGGCAAGTGTAGGAGTTTCCCTGTGGATGTTTATTATTGCATCGTGCCAGATAAATCTGAGTTCTAGCCATCATGTGCCACAGCCACTAATGCATTCCCTCATAGCTCTCATTTTATGTCACATTACTACTTCAACTACAAATGTAAAATAATGGCACAGCAACCTTAGAAAACAGGGAGGAAAATCACTCATTTTCCACCTACCCACTTTTCTTCCACTTTTTCACCTAACTTTGTTTCATCAATCTATTTTGCTTGCTTATAATAATACAACATATACAAGTTATGGTCTATCTTTTGGTCTCTGACAATTGAAGACAGAACTGATAGGGAATGTGCCAGTAGTTATTTTTGAACACCTCAATTTCCCCTACGAATAAGCTGACCTTTAGTAAATGTACCATCTGTATGTCCAAGACACATAACAATCTAGCCTCATTCTATAAGAAACAAACTAGTTATTATTTTGTCTTTCCTTCTCCGTCTCATCACCACTATGAAAACATTTATTTCCTGTACAAGCTTTTAAAAGAATCTTGTCTAATCTCTAGGACTGAGACCTAGAAACTAGGACATGAATGAGATAAGACTGTAATGGGTAAAAATATGATCGAACACAAACAGAGTGAGCTATCAGAAAGCTACAACGTTTAGTACAGATTGTTCTGCCATGTTTGCTCAGAAAGATAAAGTGGACCCTTCTAAATGGGAGATTACAGAGAAAATGTCAAACAAGTCCATTGTTCTCTTTCCTTCATCTGAACATGTTTGTTATTTTATTGACATCAATAGAGCCATACAGATACACTTCAGTTCCTAAAAGCCAGTAGAAAATAACTTGTAGCAAAAAAAAAAAAAAAAAAATGCATTTAGGCACTAGCAATACTCAGACAAGTACTTATCACATTTAACAGAGAAAAATGGTGTACATTTATTTTATATAAGTGTATCCTCTCAGAAATAAGACTACAAATCAGCTATAAAGAGAATAAAATGTTTTAGCTTATATTTTGATCCATAATTATGTACATTCTATCATTTCCCTATCTGACAAAAGATTGTTATTTGATTTTTCAATTTGTATCCCTCGTATCCCTACATTTTATCAGTTCATTCAACAAATGTCAGCTGAAGGCCTTGCATGTGTCAGACACGTTTCTGAGTGGTTGGAGCACAAGGATGAACACAGATCCCTGCATCTGTAAAGCTCTCATTCAAGGGAGCAAAGGCAGACAGTAAACAATAAACTTTAATATCGGTGCTAGGAACTGCGTGCTTCAGGAAAGCAGACAGAGCTAAGGAAGATCAGGAATGCTGTGGGGAGGATGATCTGCACAGTTTAATAGGGTCATTTGGGTAGCTGCTGGCTGAAACAGCAGTCACAGCAAAGAATCTAGAACAGAAGGGTGTGGTCTGGCAGGAGATAATCAGAGTGCAGGAGAGAAGAGCAAGAGACAGACAGGCCAGGCAGGCCTCCCCATAGGAGCTCATAGACCACAGTGAGGAGTTCGCTTTTATTCTCAAAATGGAACCCACGTAGAATTGCCTGATTTAGCAAGTAAAATGAGAGATACCTATTGAAATATCAATTTCAGAGAAACAATAATGTATATTTTAGTAAAAGTATGTTCTATGCAATATTTGGAATATATTTAAACTAAAAATCATATGATTAATTTTTAGTATAAGTATGTAGCATATACTATTTGGGATCTACTTATTTATAAAATATGATGTGTTTTTCTGAAATTCAAACTGAGTTGGGTACTCTGTATTTTATCTGGCAACCCTAAACCATGGGGGCATTTTATGTAGAGACATTATATGACCTGAATTATTTGAAGTGATCACTCTGGCTAGAGGATACTTTTTAAATAATCTATTCGACAAGCTGTTTAAAATGATCACTGCTGCCTAGAAAATAGACTGCAGAGGGGCAAGGGCAGAAATAGGGAAATATTCAGGGTGGCTTTTGCAGTCCATGTGAGAGATCACAGTGTCTGGAACCAATATGACAGATAATGGTGAATAGAAAGTGGTATTACAAAGTAGAGTAAGAAAAGAAAAAAGCAAGACATTTTAGTTATT